>PQWD01007871.1:0-126326 GCA_019425675.1 Leucinodes orbonalis | reverse complement strand
GACATACTTTCCGCTTCTTTTTTATAAAACCTTTACATCAACTGCCATCAAAATAGATCTTCCTTTCTGGGAATCACTCTCTTTTTAAAAAGGTGTGAAAAAACTAATTACGGGAATTCTTTGTCTTTTTACTTACTTAAAGTTTATTAATTTACAAGACCGTCCTAATGACTTGGTTGAACGTCAGCCATCTCATGCGATGTGCCACCTGAAGACCTAAAGAATACCTTCCCCAGTGCGTGAACACGGCACTCGCTAGAAGCAATAATGTAAAAAATATGGATTTTCGTGATAATGCTACAAAAAAAAATCAAATAAGTGTTTCGAACTGCAGTGACAGGCCAACTTACACGTATTTCGAATTTTCGAACACACATTTACCTAAACAAAAGGTAACAAACTGCACTCTCTTCGGAGTTCGTCTTTTCGAGGCGCCGATTGGCGTATCTACCTTTATATATGGCAGAATATCATGGCTAGAAGATTAAAAGTGGTGAATAACGTTGCATATTAAATCACTGTTCATGTAAAAACTAACTCGCTTCTAGAAACAGCAAAGCAAGTAACTAATTAATAAACACGCTCTCTTAACAAAAAAGAAAACGAATTATTTAAGATTATGAATTCTATACAAAAGGAAAATAGACCCATGAATAGAGGTTCTTAATTTATAAACGCTTAACTTGAATTTTTAATTAAAGTGAAATGCAGTTGGAAGATTGTCTTGAAGATTTATTTTATCTGAAGTTATTATCTTTTGATAAGTTTTGTTTTGTTTTCAACGTACAAGAGTCAATGTTTCTTTTAAATGTAACTAAATAATAACTTAATATAACAGTAATATAAATGAACTTTCACGTGAAATTAACAGACAATTGTGCTTTCTTGAAAAATAATGAGATTCGAGAAGAAACGTAACATTGTCTCATGAAATATTGTTTTAACCATCTAAAACAAATACCCAACAAATTCAGTGTTAATAATTTAATTATAACATAAATAAAGTTTGTCCTGATATGAAAATTAAATTCTTGACGTAGAAAACAAAACTTTACGCAATTAAGTCTTACAGGCCCCCTTTTCAATCGTCAAATAAAAAAAAGTTAAAAATTATCTTTGTAATGTGCTGATAAGACCCCAGCAACAACCGATAAGCATTATTGCATCCTTGGTTAATTGCAAATATATATAGAAACGACACTAATTTGGCATATGGACCGAGTCTGAGTATAAGATCTAATTAAAGCATCGCTGGCGAACTTTAGCATAATTTACATTACGGTGCTGCTGACTGTACATGAGTCGAAGTCGCTATTAAGTGTAACGTGATACAATATTCCTTACTTAAGCCAATTTTTTTTAGTTACGATACTATAAGTTAATAATAGGAAACTTAATAGGTTATTCAAAATATTTGCAAATACCTACTAAATAATTTAAAAATAAAATTAATAAAAATTTAAACCCCGACACATAAACTTCGTTAACAATTTATTTAAATTAATGAGTTATTTTCTGAAATCAATGGGTCATAAATGCTTGTATTTTGAAAACTAAGCTTCCTGACCCCTCGGCTATGCTACCCTCCTAAAGAAGAGTGCAATTAGTCCAGTTTATGGCAAATTGACTTAAGACCTTTTCAAATCCATTTAAAAGTTATTTAGCATTTAAAATCCCACTTAAGGTCTCTTCCCTTCTTAAATTTCCAGCACATAAGTCTGATTTCTTCTCGTATTCTTTCTCTGTTCATGCAGTCAGACTGTGGAATTCTCTGCCTTCTACAATTCGCGATAGTGCAGTGTCTCCTTGTTTAAGAGACGAGTTAGACTTCTATCTTTTCTTCTTTTAAATTTATGTATATTGTCATATTTTTCTACATGTAAATTTATCATTTATTTATAAGTCTATATGAATTAAAATAATTTAGTGTGCTTATATATTTTTTTATAAGTTATGTATTTATCCATAATCATATATATATGTTTCTTATAGGTGTATTTTTATTTTATTATTAGTACACGTACGCCTACTTTTCTTACTTTGTTTCCTTTTGTTTTGGCCAGCTGGAAGAAATTTCATTGTGAAATAAGCTGTGCCTTTGTACGTACTTTTCCATGTTTATTGTGTTTTGTCTTTTCTGTGTGTGCATAAATTGTTAAATAAATAAAAATTATGACTAACAATAGAAAATACATAGGTCACTTTTGCACTCTCCGGTAGGAGGGCAGTATTGTGGTCTAATAAACACTGATCCTGTAACGTGGGGTACGATCTGAAGCCTTATAAATGCTATAACTTCTATTAAATAAATAAATATCCACTGACATTCACACAGCGCGATCTAACCCCAAGTTATGCGGGAACCCTGTATTATTGGAATTCTAAGTAACGGAGAAACATACTAATACATTTTTAAAAATCAAATTATATCTATTACATTTATTTAAATTTAACTTATTCTATATATAAATTAAATTAAATTTAGCAAGTGTGTATGTATTGCTGTCTGTAATTATAGCGCTATCTTATTTTAAATTATGATAACTCACAAGTAATGAATAATGTGAACTTACTCATAATTTCTCCGTTATATCTCAGCGTGTGCAAAACGTGTTTTACATAAATTAGACAAGTCGCATCAAAAGGCGTTATTCACATATCATGTTTCACGTTAAAGCGTACAGCAATTTATTTGGGCTTCACATTCGTCTTGAGAGCGCGCTTAATCATACGAGGCAATTTATGCTATTGTAGGCATGTGGTGGTATCGATAAAGGGACATATATCGATAGTTTAGTTGTAATTATTTATCACATTTAAAAAATGAATGAAAAAAGGACTACCCTCTGACTCTTTCTTTCTTAGGTAAAAAATAAAAAATGATATCATCCGTAAGAGCATTACAGTTACCGACTTACCAGCTACCGATCGGGCACGTATATTGCAGAACCGATGGCCGTGGGAGTAGACGAGTTATCGAGTGGAGATCACGTCTCGGTCAGCCTCATCTTAGCTGGCTGGAGAGCCATCTGCGCTCACTTGCCTGGTGAAATTTTAAAGGCCATCTGCGGCCAGTAACGATAAGTCATTCAAAAAAAAGGGATTCCGGTCCTATGCCTTGGATAAGGAAGCTGATAGAGGCTAAATGAGGAACACGGAGGACCGGATATCGTGCGCACTATAGGTATCATTAAGAAGATGTCCAGCAGTGAACCCCAATAGATTGAAAGTCTTCTACTTCGAGGATTGAAGAGATAAAGTAAAGATTTTACCGCTTATAGCAGAAACATTACTCAAAGCGCCATCGTATTTTTTCAATAAGTTCAAACATATTCAAGACAATGTACAGCAAACTTATTTAATATTCTTTTTTATAACATAGGAAGGCAAACGAGCATGCGGTTCACCTGATGGAAAGTGTCACCGCCGCCTATAGACATTGCAACAGCTGAGGTCGCAGGGATGCGTTGCCGGCCCTTTATATAAGAATACCTATCCTATCTTTGAATAAATAAAATAATTTTCCTTCGCTGTTAAATACTAAATAAATAAACCAACAAGGCTTATGCAGAACACTTGACAGGATAAAAGCATAGTTTTTGACAAGCAAAATGGGAAAGCACTTTCAATCATTAAGGTGATGTCAAAAAATTG
The DNA here is from genome assembly GCA_019425675.1 of Leucinodes orbonalis. Classification (NCBI taxonomy): domain Eukaryota; kingdom Metazoa; phylum Arthropoda; class Insecta; order Lepidoptera; family Crambidae; genus Leucinodes; species Leucinodes orbonalis. The sequence continues at coordinate 122,672 of PQWD01007871.1, read as the reverse complement.
TAGTCTAGACTTTGTTTGCAAACCGTATTTGTGCAACGAGCACTCTGAGATGATTAAACTAAAACAAATTGAAGCGGACAATTTTGTCAGTTTGAAATGTTTCATTGATATTTATAGTTATTATTCATTAAATTGAAATGGAAGATGTAGATGTGGTATTTTCAATGAACACTAATATTGTGGATATATAAATCGGCTGGTGCCAAAATATGTGTACGAGGATATTCTAGGCTTGGCGGCTTTAATTGAAAATAAAATAATGGAGACAGGTTTACTGTGTAAATTTTATATCGGTACAAAAAAAAATAGTCAATCGAGAAAAGAAAGCGAGCGTTGGCGCGAACTGTCAAATTATGGCGGGAACGCTATCAATATGTATTTATTACCTATTAGGCAATTATGGCGTATTGAAATCTATTAGGTATTGCAATCTTTGTCTTTATTTATAATGAAAAAAAAATTTTACCAAGTTTTTCATTAACATGAAAGGGTTTTTCTATTAAGAGGAATTCAAAAAATCGGCATCTTTCATACACGTCCTTACGTATTTTAATTATGTATGTATATTAACAATTTGTTATTAGTCCATTTTTTAACCATGCTTATAAATGTTACTATTATAACTCTATTTAATTTATGGAATATCGATATTTCTCATTCTTCGTTACGTCACTCTGAGTGAGTCATGACGTCACTCAGGCGATTAATTTGGAGAAAAAAGGCTTAGGGCCTCATGTGGTGCGGTGTGGACGGCTCGGGGTGCGATGCACTTATTTTGTGTGGCGTGATTTATCGTAAGACGTTTGACAGGCTCTCGCTCAAAAAGGAACCTTACATTCATAACATGACTTGAAAAGTACAATGAAATTTGAATGAAGGTAATTTCATCACAACATAACTAATTAAATTGACAATCACGAAGGAATATTAACTAAATATGTCCGAGCCACTTGACACTTTGATATATTGTTATATTTATGACGTATAATTATTCATTAAAATGTTGATCTTAACGCGTCAACAAAAAGGTGCGAAATCAAAAGCACCAGCATACTACTATGTCACTATGACATGCGGCGAGTACATGATTATACATGAAAATTTTGCCCAAATGACGCGATATGCAGAATTGTGCTGCGGATACTTTTTGAGTGAGATCTTACATCTTGTACCGCCAAGAGGATTATATAGTCAGATGTAGTTTAGCGTAGGTCATCCTCCTGCTCGATATACCAACGACTTGCGAAAGGTCGCCAATTAAAGCTGGACGAAGAAAGCGAAGCAATATGGGGAAAGTCTAGCGACAAACTGTGACTGGTTGAAAAACCGAAGTAAGATGCTAGCTTCCAAAGCAATTAAGAAATAAGGCAACAATGAATTCATTATTTCAAGTAAACAGTCAACACAATGAAGAAAACGCCAAGTTTTGTTGAAAATGCCCAAATTGTTACTAAAGCGGAGTAGCCGTCATGAAAGTCTTTACAGTGCCGTATTCAGAGCTAGCGACGTTGTACGAAACGTTGAATGCTGAATTCTCGGCGGAATTTGACGTGTTGACGTGAATGAGCCGCGAGATTTCTTGTTATTTTGGCATGGTGGACTAAGGTTTGGATATGCAAATAATAAGTTGGTATCGATGGACGCAAAAATACGGACGGAGTCTCGCTCGGCGTTGAAAACCTATTTCCAACGATCTCATATCACCAAATTTCTAGACGATCACAATTTATTGAGAATGCAATGCCGTCGTTTCCTTCTCTGTAAGTTTCTAATTTTAAATAAAGTACACTTAAATACCACAAGGCTGAGGTTAAAATCCCGCCACGTACCAATGTGTTAACGAATTTTCGAAAATTATATGACGTTATCCGACGCTCTTACGGTGAAGGAAAACATCGTAAGGAAACCTGCGCAAGTCCAGTAATATATTAAAGATTGGCGTGAATTCGGCCAATCGGACTAAGGCCTATACACTCTTGATGGCTTCCCGGCTAGTCGGTCGTGCCCCTTGGTGGAGAAGTATAATGACGTTTAAGGTTAGAAATTGAATAAATGATTTAAATAGATAATTTCTTTATTTGTATCAGACACACAATCTAAGTAAGCACATGGTTGTTACTAATACAAATAAAATCAAAAGAAAACTAATATTACACAATACATTATGAAAACAAATATTACACAATACATTATATATAAAAAAAAACACATTTCAAATATATGCGCATGTGTGTCGCAGCGATACAAAATGGCCACAGCTCAGCATTTGGTTTGCGACAGCAAACCGCTGATTTTCAACTATGACCAGCCGAGGACTTTTAGCCGAGCTTTAAAAATGGCAATCGTGATTACATTATTTTGGTATTAGAATACAATTAATTAATAAATTATAATAAAGTGAATTGAATAAAAATAATAACCAAAATTAAAATAAATAAATTATACCTTATAATGTATTAAGTGTGATTTTAATATGCATTCCATCAATTGTATTGTTAATTAAAATCATCACCAAATATAATAAAGAGAAATATTCATAAATATTAAATAAATATAATCCGAATGACATTATAATAACATTTGTAATATATATTCTATTTGTACAATCAATGCGTGCAAACATATAAACAAAAGGCGAACCCAGAAAAAACTGAGTTCGCAATGCCGCCTCACAAGCTGCAAGTACCGCACTAGCCACCACCGAGGCGACGACACGCACGCATTTAAGCTGAAGATGAAAATGATTTAGAGGAATTTATATTATTTTGGCCCAGCAATGAACTGTGCGGTTCATGTGAAAAATGATTCTGTGTACTGAATACGGCTCTGATAAGAATGTATATACACACACCTAGTATGTGATATTGTAGAAGATTCTATGATATTTGTAACGAATATGCGTATATTGTCTATCATATGAGTAACATGATATTTTATAAAAACTTTAAACGAACGATCCGAGACATTTACTTACCATTATAAAGGCTTCAAAATAATATTTCTAAGAAGTGTAAGTGTAATACATACGTATTTGGTTTATTGTGAAACTTATTTTCTAGTCAACTAGTTACTTTTAGTTATAGTTTATCCTAAGTAAACTAAATAAATTAACTAATTAGTTTTGATAATATGAATAAACAAATATTATAAGACGAAAGTAGGTCACACAAGTTGTTCCTTTATATAGTTAAACTCTTTTAGAAACACTCATGACCATTAAATCCACACAAAAGTATTAAACACCGCCGGGACTGTTCCAGGGATACGTCATACGAACTTCCCAAGAAAATATCACATCTTGCGAAAGCGCTAATAGAATTCCAGACACTAAAGTATAAAGATGGCGGAAAAACTCTGAATTCACCCCGGGCGTAAAGTTTGCTCGCGAGTCCGCCTTGTACTAGGAAATGTAATTTCGATTCGTTTTAATTCGCTCAAAAAGACGGGGAAGAGTTTCGAAATTATGGCGACAATGCGGGCGATTTAAGGGGCTTACATTAAAAGGGAAACTCGTTTAACTTAATCATTTAGTTGGGAAGAAGTTGTGAATTTTTTTTTGTGATACCAAAGCCTCTTAAAAATGTGGTTGTTTCGTCAGGTTAGTAAGGTTAGAGAAGGCCTGAAATCTTCCTTCTCCCATGCCATAATATTCCCACTTTCCATTTGAAGGTCGGCAAAACACTTGTTGCTTTTTCGGAGTTGTGAATGTCCTAAGGTCATCACTCATGGACATAATACTTAACATTATGTGAACTAACTTGCCAACCTATATTTTTTATTTCAGTCGTTACATACATAGTACAGTAAAATAGTACCTAATAATACAGTAAATAGTCACTCACTACGATCCTCTTAAATAGGCTCAAGGTTGCTCAGCGTGCTATGGAAGAGGCTATGTTAGATAGATAGATAGAATATTCTTTATTGTACAATTTCGAAACAATTAACAATTTAAAGTACATTAACAATAAAACATAAAAAGTACAAAGGCGGCCTTATTGCTAATAAGCAATCTCTTCCAGGCAACCTTACATTTAAGAAACATTTTAAACAGAAATAGGAAGGCGGTTCAATTGCACAAAGTAAATAATTGAAATAATACAAAGTAAATAATTAAAATAAATTCTCAAATCGAAATAAAATTATAATAAAATAAATAAAATACAAATAAGCATACATATTAGTATACATATTATACCTATGCTACCATAAATATGATTAAATAAATACATAACAAAAATTAAAACAATAATGAGATAAAAATAAAAGAAAAGAGCAACTATTATAATGATAAATAGTGCGATGTTACCATACCTTTGAAAGTAGTTAGGTGTCTAGCTTTTCGGATAGTAACTGGCAAGGCATTCCACAGGCGAACTGCTTGGACAGTAAAAGACTGATCAAAGAATTTCGTGGAATGCAATGGCGTACTCAGTTTTAGGCCATCAGACGATCTCAATGAACGACCGTGTGTGTCACAAAGAAACTCAAAACGACGCTTCAAGTAAGCAGGAGAGGAGGGATTGAAGAGGATTGTGTAAAGGAGAGAGACAATGTGAGCGTTTCTTCGATGACGTATGGGTAACCACTTGAGTTTAGAACGGAATTCAGATACGTGGTCATATTTACGTAAACCAAATATGAACCGAATACAAAAAATTTTGGAGTCGCTCCAGTTTATTAAGTTGCTGTTCCGTAACATCAAGATAGCTGACATCCGCATAGTCAAGCACTGGAAGACGAAGAGATTGTGCAAGCGCAATTTTAGTAGCAGTTGGGAGGAAGTTAGTTAGGTATTTCCTACGCGATAAAATTCGAAACGATTATATTGTTACGAGCTGAGGTTCAGGATAAATTATTCCAAACACGAAGAAAACACGGTAAACACTTTATTAATAAACCACTACAAATTACACACAACACTAATTACACTTACACTCTCACTAATTAGTCAATTACACTTTAATCCGTAATTAACACTGCACACTATAACACAACACTTAATGAGTCCGTATAATGTCCGCACACACACGATAATCACTCGTAACTCTTCATAACAGTTTATCTCACACTCGACGATCCCTTAGATATCGCTTTATCACTCGCTTCTTCCTTGTAGTTGCAGGTACTTCGCTCTTCGTTTGCTCTTGAGTAGAACACAAGACTGCTGGCGCACCCATCGGTCCGCCTTATATACTTGTCCGCCCGCTGAGCTCGAAGCGTCGACGTCATTCTACATAGTTCGCGAATTATCTAGAACATACTAGACTCTTTGCTATTTGACAATTCGCATGTCATATGGTGGCCTGACGTCACATATTAGCCGCCATTTTGTCATTTTTAATTACGTTAATTCGTAACAATATTCATAGGAGAACTAAGGTTACCGACATAACCAACAGGATTAGCAAGTTGAAGTGGCAGTGGGCAGGGCACATTGTGCGTAGAACCGATAGCTGATGCCGCGGAATGGTTCTCGAGTGATGTTCACGTAACGGGAAACGAAGCGTAGGTCAACCCCCAACCCAACCAGATGGAGAGATGACCTGGCCAAGGTGAGGGGTAACAGATGGATATCAATTGGTAGGGATCGGCCCGCGTGGAAATCGTTAGGCTCTCGTTCAGCAGTGGATATATAAGACTGTAATAATGATGATGATGAAAGTACGATATACAATATAACATGCTACATTTAATGCAGGACAGGCCTTATCACACGGAGAAGTCAAGGGGGAGATTGGGCCGTAAATCATCACATGGGCCTAACGCCGATTGCTGTGTGAACGATTACTATCCTATTATAGGAGCAGGGAGGTTTGACGTGCCCTCCGAAACACGAAATAGTCCAACTTTCCATACATCATGTAATTAAGCCTGCAATATCCTCAAGAAACTGGGAAAAATGTTGCAGATTGACTGCATTTACTATCTCCCCTGACCTCCAGATCTAATCCAAGCGAACTAGACGAAGGGTAAAAAACAGATTCGGCTGCACCACAGTCATCTCTTGCATATTACTTAAACAGCCAATATGTCAAAGCGTGCAAATTCAATGCGGTTCGTATACTGATAAAAATTTAATGTGCATACCTAAAATGAAATTATGAATGGGCGAGAACTGATAAAAATACACGATTCGAAACTGCGTTTCTATAATAAGCTCCACGGGGAGGTTTGCTGGCAGAGGTTTTTTAACTGTAACTTTATATATGCAATATGTTTATGCGATTTTTTCCACGCAAAAACAGGTTATGGGATAGCCAGTTCTTCGATTTGATGAAGTTTTGCTAGGTGGTAGACTCGATACTGAGTCATCTTGTAGCTAGTGAAATTACCGGGTATAAGAGACGTAACATGTGTGGTCTCGAGTAACAGGTGCAGTGCGGCAAAAATGGAGAATTATATCTGTCTATCAGTTGTTGGTCTTCTTCAATGCCGCTCTGACTTGCTTAGGCGTATCACTTACCACCAGGTGAGCGTCCTGGCCGTCCTGTTTATTTCGTAACAAAAATAGTCATTTTCAAATATCATACACAGCCTACAGTATTATAGGTAAAATATTAATTAGCTTAAATGACTTCAATAAGCTGTTTATTTGCGAAACTAGAACTGATTTATACGATTAGGTCGAAAAAACTATTTAGTTTTTAATGAGAGACTACCCGATCTTTTAAACTTGTATGGGCAAATCTATATGCACATTTTCGTAATTGGTCATTTAGCCTGCTGGTCATTTTGGTTGTGGATGAGATGTGTAACCTGCAAATGCTGAAGAAGCGTTTGGTGTAAATTATTGGAGTCAATAAAGGCAAGTTGATTAAGTTGAAAATAATCAGTATACGGAATTTTATTGATGTGGACTGTTTCCTTCCGTTCTGCAGGGTACAGGCTCAAATCCCGCCACGTATCTATGTCTTTTCGAATTCTCGAAATTATATTACGTTATCCGACGCTGTTACCGTGAACGAAAACATCGTGAGGAAACCTGTGATAAGACTCAAAGGTTGTGAGTGAAGTCGGCCAATTCGCACTGGGCCCGCGAGCGAGGACGACTATGACCTATACCCCCTATACGGGTATGATCGTGCCCCTCAGTGGGGACGTTGATGATGATACGAAAACTAGAAGAAGACAGCTACAACATGTCATTCTGTAAAATAATTACACAAACGACCATTTTGTCATCTGGTTTTTGGGATATATTAGTCATAAAGTTTATTACTTCAAAACTGACTCCTAATTGCACGCACGAGAGGCTTTTATAGTTTACACGTGTCCCAGTTTGTCAATTTCCATAATTTCTAAGCGAAATTTTACGGTCTATCCAGTAGTATTGGCTAGCTAAGTTATGGTTGATACGCACGCGTTTGAAAATCATGTTTTTAGTTTATGTTTGCTGTGTTGGTTTATCATTATTTGAAGGCAAATGAAATATTGTATGTATGCAAATATTATTTAAAAGTTCATCATCATCAGCTCATTATAATGTGCCCACGAAGGCCTACCGTAAGGGTGATTGGGCCTTTGTTTTTCACGCGGTCCGAATTTACACAACCTGTGAATCTCGCCCGGCGGCGAGGTGAAGGAACTTGCACACGCAAGTGGCGCGTGTGCAAGTTCCTTTACTGTGGGAGCGACGGATTACTTACTATACAATTGGTACGTGGCGGGGTTTGAACCTGGGCCCGCCAGACGGAAGACATACAAACACCAACGATCCACTGATCCTCGGTTAACGTTACAATTTTTCAAGATCAGGATGCTACAAAATTGAGTAAGTGTTGAATTTATAAATAGCGAAATGGCCATTTTTGCTGTTTGTTAAGAACAGTTAGGGTCAACTATTTTTCATATAGTTTTTAATATAATGCTATTGATGTAACTTTTAGTTGTAGGTTGCGAGACAGGTTGCTATGATGCGCTAAAATATATACAACTTTATATATACTCTAAGATCAAAGTAAGACCAAAGGTTTAGTAGAAAAGAGGATGATATTCAAGCATTTAGTGCTAAGGCAAAATAAAGTCAATGAGGGTCTTCCTAAGGACGCCTTATGCACTCAACTCAAGTAAAACCCGATAATCGATATTCACTCGTAGACTGTTTATTCCGGATCGAGGCTTGCATTTTAATATTTTCAAAAGTTATTTAACGTTCATTTTGTGTGGCGGCAAAATTATTTGACGGCACACGTGTGGTGATGATTTATATCTTTTGCTCAGCATAAGCTGAAGTGAAGCCTGAAACCCTGTAGTCCGATGGATCAACGACTTGCGAATGTTACATGATCAAACTGGTAATTTTATCTTATAATGAAAAAGGCTTTTTATATTTATAAGTGAACAGGGCGCTCACCTGACTCCATACAGAGCGACATTGAAGGAGACTAACAACTGATAGACAATTAATATTCTCCACCAACGCCGCACTGCGCCTATCACCCAATGATATTCTGGTAAATATAAAGGTAGATACGCCATCTGTGCCTACAAACGACCGCGAAGAGATTACAGTTTGTACTCTATCGTTTAGGTAAATGTGTTCGAATTCGAATAGTGTGCTGTCACTGCATTAGGAACACTTTTTTAGATTGTTTTGTGAGCATATCACCATACTTTTTACATCATTGCTATCACCCGAGACAACAGATGTAGGTCCTTTTATAGATTGGTTCACAAACTAAAAATTGAATAATTATCGAACACATGTTCCAGCATTATGAGCTGATTAATTTCTTCGGAATATGTACCTATTTGAACTTCTTACGCTTACATATAGTCACATTATAAAGTCATAATAAAACAACGAACTATGGAAACCGAAGCAGCCCTACCACGTAACGAGATTTCATGAATCATTATACAAACATGTAGTCTCGTCTCATCAGTATTCAATACCGTAAAACCTGTATTTACATATCAAAGGGGCATTAAACATCATCCCTGACGAGTTCCTAGTATTTCCGTAAAATTTGATAATCGCTGCAATTTTGAATTTTAATGCTATGTGATTAAAATGCATAAGGCATCATATTTAAATTTGACGACCCATGTGGTTAGGTGAATAGTTTGAGAACGTCGGCTATTACACCCAAGGGCTCCGGCTTCAATCACTGAGCAGTACAAATATTTGTGTACATAATTAGTTTGTATTAGTTATGGTGGTTTTTAATAAATGTATTTATAACAAAATGTTTGTAAGTATGTCTATCCCATTGTTACCCATATTAAAAAAAAAACGTTTATTATATATTAAGAAAAACTACGAAAAATCCAAAAATGTACGGTTTCATTTAAATCTTAAACTCTCGATTTTTTTAAAGTGAACGCCACAACCAAACTGAACAATCAATCGAATTGTATTTTATATATTTTATCCGAGGAATATTCATTTCATGCTTTATTTCGTGCGGTCGTCGTCATGCAAAATTAAACAGCGCGAACCATTAATGCTGCAGAGAAATATTACATTATTTAACGTCCATCAAACTGCAATGAAAGTTTAAGCCGTAAAGTTACACTGTAAATAAATGTGTTTGTGCAAAAGATGAGTTCACATTCGTTTTATTTATATTAATTGCAAATTGTGTTGTGGCATGCACGTGTTGGTATTTGTAAGGGATGTTAACGAGTGAATAAATAGCGTTGATGGTAAATATAATAGTTGTTACGGTTTATTGGAGGAAATATCGACGACAAAAAATACAAATTCTGATAGTCGATATTTCCTCTCATATTAACATCACAAATCATATTATCGTAAACTGTAGCTAACCAATAGAAACTATTTTTTGTAATAGGTTTCCCGGAGATACTTCAAGAAATGTAAGGAATTGATTTGTTAATAATTAGTAGTTTATACTGATAGCATTTATTAAAGTCAGTCTCTTGATTGTAAAAGAGGCAAGCTTAGGAGTGAAAGACGTCACGTGAGTGATACCATGACTTCTAGATAGCCCATGTAAGGATTAGTTTCCGAATGTGTAAGTTTGCTCTTTCTCCCTCTTACTTGTCATCATCAGCTCATGAAACGTCCCCACCGAGGGGCACGAGCCTACCCATAAAGGGTGTACAAGCCTTAGTTGACCACGCAGGCCAAGTGCGGATTATTTTTTATTGAACGACTACACGCACAACTTTTGAATCTCTTCGCAGGCGTGCGCAGGTTTCCTCGCGATGATTTCCTTCACCGTAACTCTCACTTGAATGACACTTTTAGTCTCCTTTATTAAGGTTGGAAAGCCACTTCGGCTATTTGGGCGTTACAAGTGAACGTTGAAAGTACTGTAAAGAGATATTTTGAAATGGTATTGAGTTCCCATCAAAGTTCAATTGAAGAGAAACATAGTAAGCGCTATTTAAATATTTTTTTTATAAATTTCAAAAAGATCTTGAGACATTACTTTGGAATAAGTCGGAGTAAAAATGTTGATAGTAATATTTTCTGACAACTCTGCCCTGTCACAAGAGATGTTAGGTCCATGAAACTTTCCATTATGTCTATGTTTCAGCTGCGCTTGTAATAGATTAATTGAAAAATGCTAATTCGTTCGAGCGAGTGAGTTCCTTGCGAGCGAGAGATGCCGAATAAGTCGTACGGGCAGGGCTCATTGCTATTCCATATTGATATTCTATATTATTAAGATTTCGAAATCATCGCAATCTGAATTTCGTAAACGTTTTTGTTTTTCTTAAATATCAGACAAGATGCGTCCGCGGAAGTGAAATTTAGCGAAAATCCGTTTAAGGTATCTTTTCGCTTCGCTAAAATAACAGCCTGAGCGGAGTTGGGAAAATATTTTTATATTGGCAGACACGCACCGAGCGATTGGATTGACAAATACGTATAGATAAACAAGTTCCTTTAGGTGTCGGGACATACGAACACTCAGGATAGTGAACCAGGCGGTTTTAGGATTTAATTAATTTTTAAAGAGAAAAATTACTGCGGTGCCTAAATCATACATCAGTAAAATATATTTTTATAATTTAAGTCGTGTTGTAACTTTATATGACCTCGGACTTTAAATGTTTAAGCTTATATTGTACCTGGTGCTAACGGCTAGACTTCTTTTGGCTTCTTTTGGGCTGAGGTTCAAATCCCGCCGTACCAATGTGTTTTCGAATTTTCGAAATTATAATATATACGTTATCCGACGCTCTTACGGTAAAGAAACATCGTGAGGAAACCTTCACGCACGCCTGCGAAGAGATTCAAAGGTTGTGCGTGAAGTCGTCAATCCGCACTGGGCCCGCGTGGACTACTAAGGCCTAATCACCCTATAAGGGTAGGCTCGTGCCCCTCGGTGGAGAAATTTAATGAGCTGATGATGATGATGATGAACTATAAGAGCTCTGCAGACTGCCTGAGTGATAATAGGTATAATTAGTACCAGTCCTTCTTCAGTCCGTAAATTTTCTTTTCTGTCTCCATTTATTAAGGTCAGTAACGCATTTTTTGTTTTCAATCGTTGTTTTAAAGTAACAGGTAACTGAAAAATAATAAGTATGTGTAGAGTATACTAAAAGCTTTTCGACTAAATTTACTGGAGTAGAGAACTTGTCTTGGCAAGCGTAACATAGGACACCCTCCAGCCCGACGGCCTGGTGATTTGCGAAAGGTAGAAGCTAAATGAACAAAGCGGAGGACCGGGATATCTGGCTAAAATGGGGGAGACCTATGTCCAGCAGTGGAATGCAACAGGTTGTAATTTGGGCTAGATGGCGTTGTGTGTATTGAAGTAGATATTTATTAATAACCATTTATTTATTGTGCTCGCCATCCATCCCAATCGTGTGTTACCTTACGTCTCACCGCGTCCCGCCCTCTCAACGAATTCGATTTCGCGACTTAATCATAAAAGTTTTTGAATAAACAATGGCCCGGACCGGCGGTTGTAACCCCTGGAAACTGGGTACATCTTGCTGTGGCCCGATAATGCGACCTCCCCTTTGGGAATGACCAGCTGGGCACCACAGCCTTGGTAAACAAGATCAAATTTGCTGAACTAATTTTATTGAAGTCGGAATTTTTAAAGGTTTGTATGATTATTTTTCAGAGTTTCTAAGAATATTTGTATTTCTAAGAGTCTCTTGCCGGGGTCTTCTCAGTGGAACCAACTCTCCGAACCGGTAGTAGATTCAAACTAGTTTTAAATTTGTTATTAATTTGAAGATTCAAAAGTGTCTTGTAAAGACTTAATTGAATAAAGGATTTCTTCATTTCATTTCATGACATTTTATAGTATTTTTTTCTTTATTCATATCATCTTTAGGTATATGGTTTATTATTATTATCTTATTTGCCATAATTATTTCAATTAAATAAAAGAGGGCGACAAATTGGTTTTCCGGATGTTTAGTCTAGCTGCCCAGATAGAGGTAGTGTTCAAGGAAACCAGTCACTGTTGTTAGGATGACAGAAGTTTTGTTGTACCCAGTTAATATATTTCTCATACCCAGTTGGTATTACTATACTAGGTGGTAGACTCGGTAATAAGTCGTCTAGGTTTGTACCACCGTAGTGCCTGATATCGTCCCGTGAAATATAACTGTTTTGCATTTCTTAATTTCATTAATTTCGTTCCGGGCTCGATCCCCGGGCAGTACATACATTTTTATATGTACTGGTCGGGTCATAATCATGTCTGTTTGTATTGGTCTGGGTTTTTTTATTTGTATAATATTTTTCTATTTACAAAAAAAGTATATTTCCATGTTGATCCGTTGTTACTAGTTTTACTAGGTGTCCCGATTTGCGCGGGACGTCCCGATTTTAAGTGGCCTGAGGATGCATCCCGATGGGGACGCTAATTGTCCCGATTAATTAAGAAACAAAATCAGATGTTTCATTAAAAATTTATTTACGCTACATAACTTCTACTAATTACATCATCGTCAAATTCAAAATGGCACGTCATCAGCGTCACATCACATCCCGCAATTCTAGTTATTATCCATATTCCGGACATAAGTCCGTAACATTAAGCATAAGCTTAGATATGAGCAAGATGGCGCCGTGATTGTCAGTATTTATTTATTATTCTTTATTTAAAAATATAAACTACGTTTAACAAAAATGCAAGCTCTATACAAAATACGCAATTGAAAGTGTTCACGTCCACTTCTATACGTTCCATAACTGATTTGTAACTACCTAGTTCTCGAGTTCACATCGTGTTCCTTTGTGATGCATCGCACCGTAGACAAACAGACGCACATTATTTTCACACAACAATGGCCGCCGACGCTTCCTGGACGCGCCGGACGTGACGTCACGGGAATGGAAACTCCTAGCCTTTGCTGTGGGTACATAATTTATGATATTATTATATTTAAATAAAGTTGGAGATTTTTGATGATTTTTGAGCGTCAGTGGTTTATTGGTGTGAACTGTTGGCTTCCGATGTCAAATCAAATGAAATCAAATAGTATTTATTTCATTTAAAACCAATAAATGTACATGACAAGCTCAAATTTAACATAGGTCGACATAATTCACATTTGCCTGAACTAGGTAAAGGCCGGCAACGCATTTCTTTGCCCTCTGGTATTGTAAGTGTACATAGGCGACGGCGTCATTTACCATCTGATGAGCCACCTGCTCGTTTGCCCGCTATAACTTAAAAAAAAAAATAGGTAAACCTGTTTTTCAGGCGACTTATTTGCTTAATTATAATAAAAAAATCACTTACATGGTAAAATAACAGATGTGGAGGGTGCAGGTTCAAACTCCGCCACGTATCAATGTCGTATAATGAGCATTGTGTCTTGCTAAGTCTGTGAGGCGTAGGTAACCTAAATGCAAAAAGCAATTTTAATAGCCGACTCGCTGGTTAAACACATTGGCTATGTTTTGCTTTGGGAAAATATCCCACACCGCGGGTAACGCCGCGGGGCACAGTAAGTCTCATAATATAATTACGCAAAAGTAATCTTGTGTACAATTCATACGCAATTACAGTGAGCACGGCCTAACCTCATCCGGTTCAAATAGGGTAATCCGGCTCATTAGTGGAGTCGTTTGTCATTGAGCCTCTGGCGGTTTGCAGTTTGATATTACTTATACGAATTGCCTTAGCTTGAAGTATGGAATAAACCTTTAATTATATCACAAACAAAGTAAGAGTTCATTGTTGAGGGATTGAAAGAGGTCCTTTATTCGTTTATTTAAATTCAGTTAAGAACCATAGACAAAATATGTGATACTTTTATGTTTAATAAGAATATTACTTTTGAACCTATTTCAGAACTTTAAATCTAATTTTTTTCTTCTGAATTCTTCCCCTTTCTTCGAACAACTTGTTGGTTTTAAGAAAGTTTTCATATTTCACGTCGCAAAAGCGAACTTTATTCAAAGGCGAAAATCTTTTATTCAATTAGGTTCAAATATGACTGTCGACATTTGGGCTCTAATGAATCCCATGAACGGATCTTGTTAAATCCGATGGAACAGCCTCGAAATAATTATACGTCCAACTTAATAATGTTATACTGGGAAAAGTTACGGAGAGGGGATGCCATTTGGAACAATCGAGAAAGATTGGCGCGCGGGATATTAACAGATTCCGCCGACATTTTTAAATTTTGAACTTAATTTTCAATTATCGACTTTTGTTTCGGTTACTTTTTCCGTGATCAGTCGTCAACTGTTTTTGTAGGTATTCCTCCATTTTAAACAGTTGACGTCAATAAGGGCGTAACATTAATGATTTTTCGTTCCATATAAGACTTGCTTAAGATAAGATAGTCATTAAGTTTTGTTGATTCTTTGAACATTATTTGATCTGCATTATCAGGTATTTGACTAACTTTGAAAAAGCCTAAATTTAAAGTCTTGATTCCTGTCAAGCTTTAACTAATCGAAGTCCGCTGCTTGTCATAGTTCTCCCCCATTCTGTGCCAGATATTCCGGTTTCCGATTGTCTCATTCAGCCTCCACAGCTAAACAGCCTACTGCTACTTTAACTTGCTGATACGGCGAGATATGTCCGTAATCATTTTTTTATGTATTATAATTTTTGATTTTTACCCCAGAAATAATCCCCTGGCATAGTGTTTTCTATGGACATTACAATATGGATGAGTGGAAATTCCCAAAGTGAGTTCTAAATTGTTATTAAATAATAATTTGCTCTATTTATGGAAGAAGGTTCCAGAAGTAATTCTTGAAATCGTAACTAAACTTTTATTACAAGCTATTATTATGATAAATAAATCCAGGAATATGTTTTCAATTATTAATGTAACTAAAATAATAACAATAATAGCGGAAACGTGTAATTAATAAAATCTTTATTAATAAGGTTTACAAAAATCACGTGTTCAAACATTGTGCATTTACACAACACCGCAAATAAAGCTTTATCGTCATGTCAAAATAAGTATAATAAAATCTTTTATGGCGTTTTATGTAATGTAATGTATTTTTTTTTAATTTCAAGTGTCTTTTCATATACTGGAACACCTTTGTTTACTAAAGACTGCTGCTCAAAACAAAAAATCCTTATTATATTTTTAAACAACGTTACAAAACCTCGGTTAAACAATGTAAAAAAGGCACCCAAGCTAACACAAAACTGTTTATATCCGGGCGCGGAACTCGTCCAATAAACCCTGCATTACCGGGGGAGTATTAGGCCGGCAGTGAAAAAGTTGTGGCCGGGTCGTGCGGACCCGCATAACAGTTAACCCATAACCTGCCGGGTGTTTTATACTCGCGGAGAAAAAGTGTTGGATGACAACCACGTCACACCCGATGCGAGGTGGAAGTGCCGTGGAGTTAAAGGGTTATGTTGCGACATCTTTTTACAATGATGTCGAAGAGTTTTAGAGTATTTTTAAATGGTGATGATATGTCTATTATTGCATATTTATAAATAAAGTCTTAGATAGATAGAAACTTTACTTTGATAGGTGACAAAATTAGAGAATTTGTCCTTTCAAAATTATAAATTCTCCAATTGAGCCACTGACGCTCTCAGACATTCAAATTTTATTTCAATCTATATATATATATATATATATATATCATCTTGTTGGTGCATCTATCCTCCCCATATCTTTGGATAGGTCACTGTTTCATCCGGACACCATTTGGAAACTGCAGTGATAAAAGTGAATTGTATTTCACAATAGTCATTTGTTTTAGTATTTTTTATACCACGCTAGTGCTCTCACCGATTGGATTTTTGAATTACGTAGACTGTAGATTCGTATGTGTAATCGTTTTACTAGATTATTCGTTATTGTCAATGATGTAAAAAAGTTTGGATTCATGATATGCTCACAAAACAATTGAAAAAAGTGTTCCGAATGCAGTGACAACACACATACACATATTTCAAACAAATTTACCTAAACAAAAGAGTATAAACTGTACTCTCTTCGGCGGTTCGTTTTTGAGGCACGGATGGCGTCTCTACCTTTATATATACAGAATATCATTGGTTATTGTAATTTAATACTAATAGGTAAATAAAATTTAGCTGTCTGTTTGTAATATTGAAATAACAATTTTTCTTCATGCATATGAATATATTTATGGTACATGCAAATATAGCAATTTAAAATTTTTTTTGTCTATCTGTCTGTTCCAGGTAATCTCTGAAACGGCTGGCAGGTAGCTGGAGCAATATGGAAAAACATAGGTAACTTTTATTTTAGAAACTACTTATTTTTTGCAAAAATAATGTTTATTGAAAATACCAATGGCTTTTCGAATTTTTGAAATTATATTTACGTTTATCCTACACTCGAATGGTAAAGGAAAACATCGTGAGGAAACCTGCACACGTCTACGAAAAAATTCAAAGGTTGTGCGTGAAGTCGGCCAGTTCGTTCGAGCCTTCCCATAAATAGTGAATATAGGCCTTAGTCGTAATTGCGGATTCGACGACTTTACGCACAACTTTTGAAATTCTCCGTTGGTGTGCGCAGGCTTTCTCACAATGTTTTCCTACACAGAAATAACGTCGGATTAATATACATTGGTCAATGATATTCTGTACATATAAAGGTAGATACGCCATCCGTGCCTTAAAAACGAACCGCCGAAGAGAGTTCAGTTTGTACTCTTTTGTTTAGGTAAATGTGTTCGAAATTCGAAATATGTGATGTGTGCTGTCACTGCATTCGGATCACTTTTTTCGATTGTTTTGTGAGCATATCACGAATCTATACTGTTTTGCATCATTGACATTGGTGAGTGGTGTGATTTGAACCTGCACCTTACAGATCAGAAGGTAACAGTCCACACCAATGAACCACCGACGTGTCTCGTTTCCGTTGAGTTGCTATGGAAAATTGTCTCTTATAAGAGTCCTAGTAAATCAGAGGTTCAAAGCCTATGTGAGACAATGTTGTTTTATTGTCAGGCATGTACAGGTAAATGGAGTTTCAGATTCTGCGCTTGATAAGATCGGTGTTAGGAACACTAAAACGCTCTATTGCTTTAAGCAATGAATGCTTTTACGTGACATGATTTTTATATGGCATGGTTACAGAAGAATATTTTTTCTTCATACACTAAAATAATATTAACTAACTGAAATATGTTGTTTAATTTGTAAAAATACTAGACTACCTCTTGCAGTCCACTGCTGGATATAGGTCTCCCCCATTTTGCGCCAGATATTCCGGTCCTTCGCTTTTCTCATCCACCAGCGACCTTTCGCAAGTCTTCGGCCCATCGGGCCGGAAGG
The DNA here is from genome assembly GCA_019425675.1 of Leucinodes orbonalis. Taxonomy (NCBI): domain Eukaryota; kingdom Metazoa; phylum Arthropoda; class Insecta; order Lepidoptera; family Crambidae; genus Leucinodes; species Leucinodes orbonalis. The sequence goes on along the minus strand of PQWD01007871.1, from coordinate 104,970 downwards.
CGTCCCACGCTACGCTTGCCGAGACGCGGTCTTCACTCCAGAACTCGTCTGCTCCAACGGCCATCGGTTCTGTGACATACGTGACCAGCTCACTGCCACTTCAAATTGCTTATCCGGCGGGCTTAAAATACTAGACAATTGTGACTTTAAATCTTTAAATAGATTACTGTAATACGTTTTTCAGGCCCACTGTTGTATTTAAGATATGGTCTATTTTTCAGTTTTACATTTTTACTTTTTCTTATCGAGGCAGTATAGCCACAGAACCATGCTGGTGTCCAGTGGCGTGCTCTCCATATATGGAAATAAGCAGTGCATACCTTGTTCGCCTACATATTAAATGATTCCCACTTATTACGCCCATTTTCCTCTACAGATTTGAAACCAAAGGCGATCTGCTCAGTTTAACAAAAATATAAATAATTTTTGTTTTTCCCATTAGTGTCACTTTGCATACCCTACCAACTCATAATCTCTGTGCTAGTCACTGCCATTAAATATGGTAAAATGAATGAATGAGGTCGTATCAACTCGGTCCCTAAAAATTGCAATTCAACACTAACTAAAATGTATGCTGTACGTAGAGAAACTGTTATCATAATTATTTAGCATTTGAATCATGTAGTCATTTTATTAAACAAATCAGCAGCCATATCTAACTGCCATTTTATGTCAGAATTTTAAATAATTTTGGTACATTTATTCCTTACAAACTTTTACACTTTTTGCATCAGTAGTATCAAAAATGCTTTGTTTCAGTTTATTTTATTTCTTGTTGGGAAACAAACAATATCATATTTCATTTACTGAATAATACAAATAACAATAACATAAATCAACCAAACTTCCACAAATTGTTAAATAGACGTGTCAAAATAATCGATGTAATACGGTTAAAAATCTAAATACAAATGAATAAAAATTTTAAAATAAATATATAACAAGATGTCATACACACCACACACACACACATACACACAAACTGATACAATATCAATAAAAAATAAATTCAGTTATGTAATGAAAACGTAATTTATCATTACCATTACAATTACCGAACAGAGATTATAAGATTTTCTGCCTAGTTTCCAATCCCACCAGCCTATCGCCTACACTCAAACACTCTTAGGCATTCATCGATTTCTCCGCATCATTCCAATTATATCTCGAATAAATTAGGAGCAACGTGAATGAGAAATGAAAACCGGAATAATCGTTGCCCCAATAAAGGAATCCAATTTCTATTCTGTGGAATTAATAAGAGTGTGATCCCCGGCCCAGGTGTTTGACTTATAGGCTGATTGCTTTTTGGGAGGTTTTTTCCCAATGATTTTTAATTAACAATTTTTATTTTTAACAATATATTCAAAAGAGCTTATCATTATATCTAATTTGTTATTGAATTCAACAGTTTCGAATTCAACTTCCAGTGGCAGGCTGACATTTTCTTCAAATTCTGATGATTTTTCGTTTCAGTAACCTGTGAAAAGAAAAAAGAGGCGTTAGTGTTTATTACGACCTATGTGTAATTGTCGAGATGTCGGCTACTACACCAAGGGTTCCGAGTTCGATCCCCGGACAGTACAAACATTTGTGTGCATACACATGTCTGTTTGTAATGTTTCGGTGTTCCTATGTATAATATGTATGTATTTACAAAACAAAATTTCGTATTAGTATGTTTAAACGTTATAAAGCACCCTAACTATGAGCTCCTCGCTTAATATGGGGCTAGATAGCGCTGTGTGTATGCCCGTCCATATTTATTTATATATTTTTAAAATCTTTAAAAAGTGAAATTTTATAACTAAACAAAACAATTAAAAGAACTCCCTTTAGGTAAGGTTCCGAAGATACTGGCAGCGTTGCCCCTTTGAATCGTAATAATTCTTTGACCGAGGCAGCTGCCAGATCTTCGGTCTCTAGCGATGACGTCTAATCGTTTCGAAATTATACTGTTTTTATATAGTACGTTTTAAGTCGTCGGTGGCTCAATGGTGTGGACTGTCGCCCTTCTATCGCGAGGGCTGAGGTTCAAATACCGCCATGTACCTGGTGTTTTCGAATTTTCGAAAAAGATATGTAAGTTATCCGACGCTCTTACGATGAAGGAAAACATCGTGAGGATACCTGCGCAAGCCTGCGAAGTGATTCAAAGGTGGTGCGTAAAGTCATGAAAAAAACCCGCACTGGACGACTAAGGCCTATACGACCGCGTACGGGGAGGCTCGTGCCCCTCGGTGGGGACGTTTAATGAGCTGATGATGATGAAATAAATAATAATATTTTACTTAAATAAAGTATTGTAGATTTGGCAGTAAAAATGCAGCCACCTGTAATAAACCGGTAACGAAAACTGGAAATAGTGTTTGATCTTCAAATGGAATTGGGGACGGGTCGACTTGTGTCGGAGGAAATCGTCGCGAAATCAAACCCTGGCCGAATAGGGACCTTCGCCTTAAACTGTAACACTTGCACCCTCTCCCATTGCGTTAAGGGCTATTTTTCTGCTATCTTGTTTGAAGACGACCATATCTATTTGCAGTTCACGTGTGAATTTTGTATTATTAGGTGGATTGTTGGTTATTTTTGTGTCGAGTTTCAATATTTTGTCCAACACGATAAAATTCTTCATAGAAAACACTCGGTTGAAATTTGATAACTGCAGAAGATGATTTAGGTGATAAGGGTCCTTACTGTATTAATAACGTTGTCATGTGTCATGCTCCATAAGCCTTTGCTTTTCCCGACTAGAGAGCTATACAATACTTGCGCAGTCCTCTCTGTAAGAAAACTATATGTACTGCATGTCGTCCTCAGAACACATCTTCATATTTCTATAACCCAAATATAAATAAAAATAAACGCAGGTGTGACAAAGTTTGCAATATTTTACGCAGCCGATTAAATATGATTCGAAGACAGTTTGACTTCGCATGTGTTGCCCTTTATAATGCGATAAATAAAATCCTTAACATTTACCCATTAACGCACAGAGAATGTAAAGCCAGTGTTTACAAATGGATTCAGTATTTGTCCTACGAAGATACTGAAAGATATAAATTGTTGAATAAATAAAAAAAATGTTTGTGCATTACCTTAACTTACGCACTCACCCTCTCTCTCTCTCTCACACACACACACTCACACACACACACACACACACACGTACGCACGCACGCACGCACGCACGCACGCACGCACGCACGCACGCACGCACGCACATATGCTCTCACAACATAGCACACAGTTTGTAGTACCGACGCCTCTTCTGTCTGGAGAAGAGCGTTAACAGCTGTGACACAGTCCTATGACTAATGCAGTTGTTTCCGTTCAATGAAATTGTAATATTTTAATGTGGTGCTTAATAAAGATTTATTATTATTATGTTAAGTTATAAACTTAGATAATAAATGATCTATAACATTCAAACATAGTTTTTTTGTAATTCACTCCGAGATCTTCTGGTCGAAGTGTAAGGTCTGATCGAAGCATGATCCGCGGGTCGCGGCTTGTGACAGTCCGCAAAACTACTTCAAGCGTTTGTTCCCAATTTGATAAGAACATTACTGGCAGAATTTCCATATAGTCTCAAAATAAAGATGATTCTGTGCTTTGGAGAAATAAGCACAGAATAATTCAGCCATCGGTACCGACCACTATCTTAACCACTATCTTAGTATAGAATTAGTTAACACCCACCAATTCGTGAGCCCGCGTGTTGATTTGTGCACAGCCAAGTTTCGAGGCGCAAAAGAAATATACTTTTTTCACGCAACAGAAAACCAATTGTTCTGCCTGTCAAAAAATGTGTAAAGACACGTAGGCCCGTATTTTAAAACTGGATGGAGTTAGAAAGGGATGTCGCTATTTAACGTTTAAAGGGCCTTCCCTTTCTAACCCTGTTTTAGTAAAGACCAACGCTTGAGTCTTGTTAGAATACGGGCCGTCGGTTCAATTAAAGTGTCGTAGTATTTTTTTTTACAAACATATTACATATTCTAGTTTATTTGACTGAAATGCCTATCCGTAAGGGTGTTTAGGCCTTAGTCATCGATGCGGGCCCAGTGCGGATTGGACGACTTCACGCACAACCTTTGAATCTCTTCGCAGGTGTGCGCAGGTTTCCTCACGATGTTTTCTTCATCGTAAGAGCGTCGGATAACGTAAATACAATTTCGAAATTTCGAAAACATATTGGTACGTGGCGGGATTTGAACCTCAGCCCTCCCGGCAGGAGGGCAACAGTCCACACCATTGAGCCACCGCCACTCACAACTCTACTACTCTACTTTAAACACGGCTTAGTAATAAATATAACAAAAAATACGCATGCCAACCCTAAAGCAAAATCGAGGATCAGTAGCTACTGAAAGAATATTAAATTAAGGCAGAATTGAAAAGTCACCGGAGCAGAGCGATTGCAATTTGGGCTATAAGGCAGTAAGAGCTCTCACATTAAATCATAATCGGAATCTTGGCACATCAACCTAAGCTGGCTCTATTATAGAATTTACAGCCCTGTGTATAATTGGATTGGCGCAATTTAAGGGGGCCGTTGAATGGAATACTAAGATGTCTAATGGAGATAACAAGAAATCGATTTTTCCTCAGCAGTGTTGGATTAATAGCAAAGTAATTTCTTATTTTGCTTCTCGGTATTATTTAATATAAATAAAATAATTATTTAAGCATGATGGTAAATTAAACAATCGATCACGGAATAGTGAGCAATTGATTCTATTTTATATTTCACCCTAAACATTGTGCCGGCTTTAAAAGAAACCACTGTGGTCTTTAAACTTAATTACTCAAAAAACATTAAAGTTAATTACTCAAAAATAACAAACACTGTTATTTCCTGTTTAAACCCAAATTATGAATTCTAATGAATTAAAGACTATATTTCAAAACTCCGAGGCTTCTTCTTTGACGTGAAATCGCTTTTTAATGGCGACTAATGACGGCTCAACGATGGGAAGTGTAGTACAAAACGACGCTGTAAATTGTACAGTTGTACGCTTACTTGATATGTTCAAATTGAACGCCGTTCCATTTAACGATCCGAGTGTAATGAAGGCAGGTAGATTTAACGAGTCAAATGTACTTATTTGCTAATTTGGAGATGTTCCGGAACATTCTGAGCAATCAAGCCAAGTCATATTCATGCGGAAGTCACGCAAAGCCGATAGAAGTCGCAAAGACGATAACCACATCCCAATTAATAGGAACGATAAGTAAATGATTGATCTCGATTCTTCGATCTCTTAAATATCTAAAGGTCCGTCGGAGAGTGCCTTGGCGTAGCGGTTAGTGCGTTCGGTTAATGCAACTATTGCAATGGTTGTCGTGAGATGGGTGACCAAAAATATAATATGGAGTTCTTCCGTGCTTCAGAAAGCACATTAAGGATGGTAGTCGTTAAAACTTTCCAATCCGCACTTGGCCTACGTGTTGGGTTACGACCCAAACTCCTTATAGCCATGTGGTCTAGACAGTGCAGTAGGAGGCATATGATGATAAAAAAAGAAAGCTTAGTATTAACTGAGTAATAATAATAACTGACGATGAAGACAGTCCAGAATATTCTGGGTCTCACCCAGAAAATGTCTGTTAACCCACTGAAGAGGCCTAACCTAACCTAACCTTGTAACTTCATCAAAAAATAAATAACATGTATTTATTTTGTCGAATAAAATATTAAAATAAGATATTTCTCCTTCCTTTTTTTCAGACGCGTACGAGCCTTAAGACATTATTGGATCACCTGTTTATATGAAAATAGCATATTATACACGCCACCCATTACCCTGAGCGCACACTGAGCCGCTTTATGCGGGAACTAAGTTTTAATAGAACGGCTTTGGCATCATGACGCGCTGCACCGAGGAGTATGCACATGGCGTGTATTGCTATAAAACTGCAAGATTTATAAATAAATAGACATATACACACATCCATCCAACATCCAACTTCGCCGGCACAATTACGAGTGGGAAGCTAGTAGGAGGATTCAGTTGGGCATTGGGTCCACGATTCCGCAATGCTTAAAGACAAAAGTCTTTGAATAATGCGTCCTACCCGTACTAACATACACAGCTGAGACATGGACACTGACTGCGGGATTGGTTCACAAGTTCAAAGTCACTCAACGCGCAATGGAGCGAGCTATGTGGGGGTCTCACTTAGGGATAAGATCAGAAATGATTTAATCTGTAAGAGAACTAAAATTACCGACATAGCCCGCCGTATCAGCAAGTTGAAGTGGCTATGGGCTGGTCACGTATGTCGCAGAACCGATGGCCGTTGGAGCGGACGAGTTCTGGAGTGGAGACCGCGTCTCGGCAAGCGTAGTGTACGACGCCCTCCGGCCCGATGGACCGACGACCTGCCTGCGCACGCCTGCGAAGAGATTCAAAGGTTGTGCGCGAAGTCGTCCAACCCGCACTGGGCCCGCATGGACGACTAAGGCCTAATCACCCTATACGGGTAGGCTCGTGCCCCTCGGTGGGGACTAAATAAGCTGATGATGATATTATTGATTGTAATATGTTCACATTAGTGTGCAGGTTCCGTTATAATAACAGTCCGAGAGATCGCGCCTGTCACTCACAGAGCCACCGTATTAGTGGATCTCTGCGTTTGGAAATACTCTGCAATCATTTTCGGATTATAAACGACCCGTTTCGGCTAAATCTAACCCGTACACTACTCGCGAAGTCGCCCGAGGTTAGGCGAATACGATAGTGTAGAATGGCACTTCGGCTTACTTCGTCCGACTTTACCTCGGCTCGGGTGACTTCCAGTTTTTGTAGGTTTTTGGACCGAGCCAAATGGCTCGAACTTTACGAAGCACCACTTTAGCAGTGCCGTGTACTCCATATATGCAAATAAGCAGTGCATATCCTGTGCACTGATAACCCGGAAAATCGCCTACATACTAAATGATTCCCGCGTATTCGGCCACTTTCCTCTACAGATTTGAAACCTTAGGTGATTTATTGTCACCAACAGCCCTCAATTTGAAAAAAAATGTAAATTATTTATCATTTTTGCGATTAGTGTCAGTCACTTTGCATACCCTACTTATAATCTCTGTGCACGCCACTGCTCTTTGGACTACTCGGCCGGTCTCCGTCTTCTTTACAGCTAACTTCACGAGTAGTGTATAGGACGCATAAAACTAGCCATTGGTATCGGCCGGTTTTTAAAAATTGGAGACATTGCTTTTATTTCATTGCAAAATGAAAAATATTAGCTCCCATAGCAAAGATTTGCCTATTGCGATAGAAAATCGACGTGGTAAGAATCAGTGCGTAAGTTTTCATCCATTAGAATAAGTTATAAAACAGTTCGACGTGCAGGGATAATTAGCTTATGAATGAATTCTCTTTAATATTTTTTAGTATCGATTCTATAAGTTACATGTGATGTGACCTTTTTTTTAGTTTTAGACCATTTCGTTTGCTCTTCTTTTAGCCATTCAGAGGTCACAAGCAGCACGAAAATGGACAGTACAGGCAAGGCAGTATTATACAGGTGCTTAAATGTTTGCTACTGAAGTATTCCCATCCTAACCGATTAAAGGCATTGGCTAACAACCGCTCGCAATGATAATAGATCTTTCATTTTGAGGTTATACATTTGCTTGCTTAATCTTTCTCCAGTTTTTAACGGTTCCTATGGGAATATGAAAGTTTTGGAGAAAATTTGATTACAAGAAGACTCCAATTGATGAGGAGCGATTGATTCAATTCAAATATACGAATTGTAAGAAAATCAAATTCAGCCCCAATATGTAAGAATCAAAGCCACACCCTGTAAGTGTTGATATAAAAAAATCATAACTATTTCGCAGAAAACTTTTTGCATAGAACGTTTATTCTTAGGTAAATATTACCTATGTGTAATAATGGAGAAATAATAATTTTGCGGTAAATAACATCTGTTCGCGAGAAATATTACACACATAGCTAGATTAATGGTGCAAAGATGAAGACGAGGAGCGTGTAGGTTCGGGGACTGAACGGTTTTTTATCACTGAAATCTAATAATAATGAATTCAACTACAAGGTCCTAGTATACAACTTTCGGAACTTACGCCAACGTCACCGGCCCTTGGTCTAACTTGCCAAATCCAAACAGGCATGTAAACACACAAAAATATTTTATTGCATAGAAATCGAACTTGGAACCTTTGGCGTAGAATACATCAATCATTGGTCACTTCTCATGGTTCGTCGTAGCGTTTTACAACCCACTAACGAATATTTTTTGGGAGAAATATAGCAAATCTATTGTTGGCTAGATTTTGCCTTTTGCCTAGTAAACAATTTGCAGTTCAAAATACATCGTTTTAAAACCTACACATATATTAGCGAAGTCAAGATAATACAGTACAGTATATGCGATCTATCCTAGAAATGACAAACTCGATAATTGCATGACACCGCTACCAACGAGCCAGATAGCCTGAATTACACGAATATTTGCATACAGCGACATATGTAGTGTCTGCAATCATGCATCAAATTGACCTCGATAATTTGATGTAAACACCAACCTTAACATTGTGTTGAGGCAGCTTCCTGATAGAATTTTAGATTTAACTGAACACGGTCATACGTATGGTACCTCAAGAGACTTTTGTGATATTAGGTTGATTTATTTCACTTATTTCCAAAGCTCACATTACGTAAACCTGTTACACATTTTGTATTTTCAAAACCTGATACAGTCTATCTGAAAACTGTTTGTATAATGTTAATATTGTTTTTCTATTGGATTGGAGCTCTCCGATTGTAAGTGTGCTATATATGTGTGTATGAAAAAACTCTACAACTTTTTTTATTACAACATTCAAGAGTATCACCCGATTTCGATCAGCATATGAGCAAAATCAAGATCAAAAAGTCTTTATTCAGTTTAGGTCCTAACAGAACACTTACGAATGTCAAATGAAGCCACTGGTTCGGACGTTCATCTTTCTAAAACACTTTAGAGCTATGTGATACTGTTAGACTAATTCGAATCAATGATAAGGAGGCCTTGGAGTACTTAACGATAAAATCGTTTAAGTAAGAAACGTGCAAGTCATGTCAATAACGGATGTTACGGTAACCACTACCATACTAAGAAAGTAGCTGATCAACATCTTACCATCATCATCAACCTCAGCCTATAACATCCAATTACAAGGCATACACCTTCTCATATATCATAGCTACGGGAACAGCACAACTAACCCGCTTACAGTACCAATCCATACTATTTTCAATCTAAGGGTATCTATATTCTACTCAGAATGGATTACAAGTGATTAAATAAGGTAATTCTATTTCAATTCAATTATCTAGGCCCAATGTTACTGCCGACTGTAGAGGGTGGATTGATGTGGGTACACATCGGCTTTGATTGTTCCACTCCTTATAATAGAAAAGTCAATTAATAAAGCGATAACAATGGGATCTAGGGTTAATAAGTTCTTTAATATTTGAAAGGGTCTGTTTTCTACACTGGATAGCACTAGAGCATTATGTTAGTTGAATAACTAGAGACCGACTAATATATTATTGATAAGTGATTTTGTGGTAGTAAAGCTTGTTATAAACATAAAGCTTGTTGATTATTTTAGACTTTGGCTGGCAACGACAAATATACGAGTATTGTAGGCAAATAAAAAAAAACCTTATTTATTCAATGGTTGATGAAGACAATAAATCCACACGCACCTGAACTATTTCGATTCTGACAAGTTTGTAATGTTAATAATTATTTATAATTATTCTTTTGTATGGTTATGTATCTAATATTACAGAGTTTAGATTATGGATCTTAATTTAACCGCCAATTTTTCAGTTACTTAAAACTTTACGAGATCCTAGAGTGATATAAGAGTAGTGCACGACATTAATTGAAGCTTGTTACTGTAGGGCCACTAAAAGAATAGTTTTTGAGTAGTATTTTTAAACGTACTTCTTTAAATATGTAATAATATCCATCAAGGTCTAGTTTTTCTATTCGGAACCTTAACCACTTCTGATAAACCACGTTCTTCAAGTTTTGTATTTAATACTATAGATTCGCATTGGGCTCGCGTGGTGGGTAAAAACCCAATCTTCTTATGGTCAAGATGCGCGGGAAGACCTGTGTCTGTGAGACTAATGAGTTTCTGATATTTGATGTGAAGTATATCGCAATAATAACAATAATAAATATCAAACATATTTCAATTATGTAAACTTAGCTAAAATAATAAGTCTCCTATCCCCTAAACTAATATTTATGCAGTCGTGACACGCTCGCAGAATACCACCCGATTTAGACGAGGGGAGTGATGAAAATTATTATGAAGTATTATTTTTTATCCCTAGTGATGGACGCAACGTTACGTTGGGGGGATTTGGTCGGTCGACGCCCCACTATATTTCACTTGCGGTGATATTAGTTGTTCGCGATACATCTGAGACGGCGGGGTTTTGTTTTCTCGGTCTACTGTTTCGCTGGAGTATTGTTTAGAGTCTTAATGGGGACAGTGTAAGCGATATGTATTTGTCGTCAACACTAATACTATGAGAACTGTCACATATGATTGTGATCTCTAATAGTCAGTCATGATGACCATATAGTCACTACATATACAATATTAATTGGGTGCCATGACCGACTAATAATGGATGTATATTAATTTACCAATTGGTCTAGAACTCAGAGGTCATGTCAAGTCTTACAGTTTAGTGTTGGAGTAAGCCACAGATTTCCCAATACAGGAGATGGGGCAAGCCGCGTTTAAAGTGCGACAACTGTAAGCTCAACGAGCATACACTGGCTACCAGTTTACGCTCTATGAGACGAGTCAAGACGCACGAATATTAGAAGAAATTACCGTTTTTTCCCAAAATGCCATCCTGTGCAATTGTAACATGCCATTTTCGCAATGAATCACTAAATTTGCCAAGAAATATAATAACTTTTCACAAGTAAGAACCGAAAAGAAATTGCGACACTGGGACTGCCTATAAACTTGGCGGCTTGTCCAGTCTAATGTATATTCTGATGTCTGTGGAGTAAGCTATTCCAACAGATCATTGACTGGTTACATATATTTGTCTGTTTCCTAGTACTTAATGGCTTACTATTCATGAGCTAGTTTAATTCATTACTGGGTAAAGTGTACTGAAGGTCAAAGTAAATGATGAGGTAAGTTACACTCCTGAAGTATAAAGTATAGAACTTGTAAGATTATTGACTGATATACAGTTGATTTAAGATTGAGAATGCGTATTGTGAAGGTCAATACCACAGATTTCCCAATACAGGAGATAGGGCAAGCCGCGTTTTTAAGTGCGACAAATGCAAACTCAACGAGCATACACTGGCTGCCAGTTTACGCTCTATGAGACGAGTCAAGACGCACGAATATTAGATGAAATTACCGTTTTATCCCAAAATGCCATCCTGTGCAATTGTGACATGCCATCATCGCAAGGAATCAGTAAATTTACCAAGAAATATAATAACTTTTCACAGGTAAGAACCAAAAAGAAATTGCGACACTGGGACTGCCTATAAACTTGGCGGCTTTTCCAGTCTAATTGTATATTCGGATGTCTGTGGTCAATACACTCCCTGAGGACAGGACCCACCATAAAAAAGTTTTTTTAACTGCTAATACTGCTACTTAAATTGTATGGTAGGTACGATTCAGGTCAGCACACAGAGGCCCAAGCAACGTAACGCCTAAGATTCCTTTTCCAGTAAAGGAGATTTTATTCATAAATGATAAACACTGTATTTCTCATTGTGCATTATCTTCCTAACTAGTAGGTAGCAGCATGTAGGTACGATGTAGAATTTCTTCAGTATACTGCCTCTCAGGTTTTCGAGCGCCATTTTGTACAGACACCTTGTAAAAGTGAAATTCATAAAGCTCCAAAGGAATTAGAGGCGTCTGTTAATAAAATTTCAGTGGGAAATTTTTCGACAAAAGCCGAGTCTCATGATAAAGTTTAACAATTAGGCCATGTACCTACCTCCTTACAAGGGATTTATTAAAATATTATTCAACTTATTTTGTTTCTTTTTTTCTCCCGGGAAAAGTTCGACGGTAAACAATGAATGGTTTTAATTAATTTCCCTTTGATGGTGTGGGCTCGTAATTGATGTTTCTTTTTCATTAACTTTCGCTTCGGCTGGGTCGTTTTACGATATTTGATTGCGGTATCCGTGTTGCTTGTTACGTAAGAATTAATGACGAGAGTATTAAGTTAAATAAAAAAAACACTTCGGCAACTTGACCCCTGCTTTCAATGTTCGCTTCGCTTGACACGAAGCAAAGTTTTAGCTAGTTTATAATGACTTGGCTCGAATTTTATTTTAAAAAACAAAATCGATGATAGTATCACTTAGTTCTATTACCTTTTGAAGAGATTTTAAATACATCTTCTGACTGTAATATATTTATTTTTTTGGTAAAAGCGTTTTTGACAATATATTGGTATTCCGAATTAAAAACAATAAAAAAGCATTTTGGCAATATTATAAGTTTTGATAGGGCCGGTTGAATGTGGCAGTACCCGACCACGGAGGTACTTAGTGAATGTTCTAAAGCTTGTCCAATAATGACAGTATTCTGAAATTATTTTTTTTTACTGATTTTGAACTAAGGCACGTATTTCCAAATGAAATACGTAATTTTAAACATAGATATTGCCGAATAACGATATGTCTCAATAAACCATCCAAATTAAAACTCTTGTCAGTATACTGAAGCTTTGTGTCATCATTAGCTCATTATAATGTCCCCACTGCGGGCACGAGCCTACCCGTAAAAGGTGTATAGGCCCCAGTCGTCCACGCGGGCCCAATGCGAATTGGCCGATTTCACGTACAACCTTTAAATTTCTTCGTAGGCGTGCACAGGTTTCTTCATGGTGTTTTCATTCACTTTAAGAGCGTCGGATAAACGTACATAATAATTTCAAAAAAACACATTATAATGTGGCGGGTTTTGAACCTGCACTCTCCAGATCAGAAGGCACACAGATGAGCCACCGACGGTCTTTGTCTAAATGGACAGTCTTTCTGTAAATGAAATTATTTTAATAACCTCCCTGTAAAATAAATAAGACCAAGAAACTAAATATACTTGAAACAAAATACAAACTCCAATTAGTGCTGTTTGAAATTTCAATAAATTAATAATATCTTGGGCATAATTAAACGAAATATATTTGTGTTGTTATATAATTTATCAGATTTTGATTAAGTTTGTTACATTATGTACAATCGATGTGTTTGAATGGTTGAGATGAAGTACTACAAACCAATTTTATTAGATTCATCATGCTCATTTTACGTCCCACCGAGGGGCACGAGGCTTGCGCAGGTTTCCTCACGATATTTTCTTTACTGTAAGACCGACGAATAAACGAACATAAAATTTAAAGAAAAAGCCACTAACGCTAGAATTTGAGTTCACACAAGCTGCCGTTAACATACCATTTTAATGAGAAGTATTTTTGAACAACTTTTGAAGGACCGCAAATGTATATTAAAATAACGTAAAAAACGAAAGCTTCTTTAAAGCATTCAAAACTAAAATATCACAACACATCTTAGCTCATTAAAACTATAAGTTAAATAAATGTGATAAGTAAGTATGTGTGTTGACTACATATGTTAGATGACGTATTTAATATTACTTTGAGTTTTATTGCGTTCTCATTTAAGTGACTGTAAATGTCTTTTTTGAAAATAATTTTCTTTATGCCTGACAATTTTAAGGCAACAGGCTCGTACACATTCAATTAAGGACATACTATTTTCGGCCAACCGTGAACTTTTTCCAACTGCCCGATCCACAATCAGCGAAACAATTAAAAGCTGGCCCGCGAAGACTTATTTATTTTTATCCCTTTTTACCTGATCCCTTTAATAAATTCAGGGGACTCCTGTGGTGAAAGTTACGAGCGAAAATTCTCGAACAAGAATTGCAAAAAAATCTCGTTTTAAAAATTTCACGAACGACATCGAAGTCTGAATGGTGTTTGTTATTCACTTTATGAATTAAGCATTTTGTGTTAATTTAAAACAGTTTTTTAGTTTCTCTTTGATTTGATTTTTTTAAAATTAATTTTTGTTTAGTTTTGCTTATGCACGTTATTTCTAACTTGGTCCTTACTCAAAGGTTGTCTTGAAAAGATCGCTTGTAGCGGTAAGGCTGCCATTGCCACGCAGTATTTGTTCTATTTGTTGTATGTTACAGTTTTTTTTGTGTGCTTGTGAGTAATAAAGATTTATATCTATTCATTTTATCAACCTCGCCTCAGGAAGGCAATTGATTCTGCATGTGCAGACTTTTCGAAACAGGTATTTGTCACGAAATTAATAAACATTTGTTATGTAGACCAAACAATACACCAGAACGTACCGACAAAGCGATATTTATATTTTATTGCTGTTTTGTTACAAAACTCCATGTCCTCCGTTGTTTTTACAAAAGGCCAACATTCGCGTTGTTTAAAATGGACAGAATAAATTGCTGTTCTTGCTAAACGTATAATAGCTGGAATGCGATTACGAAGACTCCCAAAACTTTAGTGCTTAACTTTTACGTTTGGATTAGAAATACGGGTTTAAGTTGTGTAACTGTTCTTAGTGTTGTTAATAGATGGCGCTGAGCGTATTCTGAATCGCGCTAGCTTTGTGTTTGGCTCGAATTTAAGCATTTATTTTATAGCATGAAATTTACTAACGAAACTTTAAATTCGACAAATTTTACGGTGTTAACGGCTTGATGGCGTAGTGGCAAATGTATTTAGAAATGATCACACAAGTTTTGCTACGATAGGAATGATTGTTAACCCATTGAACGGCGGAAATCCAATAGAAAATCTATTGTTTATCATCATCATCCTATGGCGTCATTGGCATTTGAATGGGTGACCAAAAATGTTATCTTGATTTTCTCAAAACATCGGAAGGTACGTTAAGCAGTTGCATGAATTAGATCACATCTAATCTTGGTGGTTTTTTTTTCAAAAAAGCACTATCTGGGTAAGTTTGAGCCCAGATGACGCTTTTTTGGAAAAAAGCCTGTAATAGGGGTACTAAACAATGGATAAACATACTTATATACTTTTTATTTAAACATATACATACAAAAAACACACAAATGTTTGTACTGCCCGGGCATTGAACCCGGAACCTTTGGATCGTCAGAGTTGCTAACACCAATTCGCATTGGGCCCATGTGAATGCTTCAGGCTGGTTGATTGTTTTTATCACCTTTATATAGGTACCTCTGTTAAGTATTACAATCTGATATCGCCAAATGAAACTCAGGTACACTCGAAGTAAAACTAGTGTATCTTGAACAGGCAATTATTTTGTAGTTGTACAAACTTCGTATTGACTACAGTCACACAGTACTGAAGTTCTTAGGATCAGTTCATTTGCATACATTTAATATGCATTCTATGTAATAAGTTTCCCAATGAACTGTAAACTTACAGTATTGAAGTAATATTTATATGAAATTTTTAATATAGAAAATGCTATGATATACTGTGTCTACATCCTCCATCCAAGAGATAGATGTTAGTAAAAAATCAAAATCGTTGTGTTCTTAATTTAACTACACTATATTGATTTTAATTAATTGATCACGTCACTTGACGGGCAATGGAGAGTGCTCTACACAGAGTTTATTGAGGGTTAAAAGGAGAGTCAGATGAATAAGAGAACACAAATTGTGAAATTCAGCTTTAAAGTCTCTACAAATATAATCGAAGATATTTTGAACTATTGAAAATAATTATAGTATCTGTACTCGTATATTGATATGAAAGTATTTTTTTTTTAATATTGAATCATAAAGATATGTAGTCAATTTAACATTCATAAGTGTTCTTCATGGATCTACATGAAGAACACTTATGAATGTTAAATTTGATTCTTCTAATGGTTCGGACTGTTGTTGTCTACTGAGAAAATCCAGCAAGAAACTAAGTAGTTAAACAAAAGCACCATTGTCATATATTTGTATAGATAAAATAAAGTGAAATTATCCAATGTAACATTACTAATATTTATACGGACGTAATAACTGCTCTCACAACATTTTGGGAGTAACAAAGTTTCGTTGAAATTTAACTTGGAACCTTTAGAAATACTCGAAGTCCAAAGTTCATATTATTGTATGAATTTTCTGCGTTCAATGTGAATGTAAAATTTTTCAAATGGGAAGTTAGAAGAAGACCGAGACTCGCCTATGATGATCAAAATAATAAAGTCAAGTCAAAAGAAACCTTAGATGACAAGCATGTACTAGGTGGTAGACTCGATACTGAGTCGTCTAGGTAGGTACCACCGGATAGACCGGCCAGATATCATCCTGTGAAAGCACTTTTGTGTTTCGGGATGAGGGCACTGTAGCTAGTGAAATTACCGGGTGTAAGAGCCTAGCATCTGTTGTCTCGGGTGACGGGCGCAGTGCGGTATTGATGAAGTGGTGTGTCACTTACCATCAGATGAGCGTTCTGACCAGCCTGTATACTTAAAACATTAAAAAACTATTCTGGTATTGAGCAGCCTGCATCCATCTTCTTCCAAATTCTGATCTCCTTACAACCCCAGTGAAGCGATGCAGAAAAACCGCGACAAAACTTTAATGGCCTCTCATTAAAACTTCTTCAAGAGAATTAAATGTCTCTGAAGATAAATCCGTTTACTATGTTTAAATTCGGAGTCTGCAGTAAGTGAGAGTTTATTTAAAATGTAGCAAGTAATTAAGTTCACAGAAGGTAAAATTATAATGAATTATCTTTCTCACGGGCAGTATTTGTTATAGCTAAGCATAATTTCGTAACTTTCAGTATCATATTTTGTAACCTATTTATATACAAGTGTTAGAGATTTTCCCACTACCCGGCCCCTCTACTGGATGACGTTAGGTGGTGTGGTGCGAAGTGGGGACGCGAATGGTGACGCGAGGCGACATGGCTCAGGATGGGGCCTAGGGTGATTAGGCTTTAGTCGTCCACGCGCGCCCAGATCTGGTTGGACGACTTCACGTACAACCTTTGAACTTCTTCGCAGGTGTGCGCAGGTTTTCTTACGATGTTTTCCTTCACCGTAAGAGCGTCGGATAACGTACATATATTTTTCGAAAATTTTAAATCACATTGGTACGTGGCGGTATTTGAACCTCAGCCCTCCCGGTAGGAGGGCGACAGTCCACACCATTAAAATTAAAAGTAATACTTGTATAATTATGGTCATTTAATCTTACGTTTCCTTAACCATCGCTTCTCCTCTTCCGCACCTTGAGTAAGCAAGTAACCACGGTCAGAATGGCGTTGTTAATGAAATTTCATTAAACCAAAAACAATACCAAAAATGGCGGATTAATTAAAACAAACGAATCTCGACTCGACCGGTGCATTTCAATGCACCAAAACTCGCTAAAATTTAATTATCCGATAATTAAATTCTGGGACACGATAATTAGGGTTCGTTCTCAAATACGAAAGCTAGCGGAGTATCTGAGAAAAAAATCTTTACATTTTTTTATACATATTTTTTTTTGGAATTTAATGTCTTAAAATTCCAGGTTCTTTCTAGACGAAGCCTTTATGAAATTATGGCTACTTCACCATTTCGTGCTCTCAATCTGGCTCCAACTGTACGAGCACTGTATCTTATGACCCATCTGGTGTAATGGTTAAGTCGTCAGTTATTACATCCAGAGTTCCGAGTTCGATCCCAGGCAGTACAAACATTTTTGTGCATGAACGTGTCTGTTTCTATTGGCCTATGTATAATATATTTGTATTCAAAAAAGTATAAGTATGTTTATCCGTTGTTTAGTACCCATATTACAGGAAAAATACTTAGTTTGTGACTAGATGGCCTTGTGGGAATTTTTATAGCGGATATTTTATATTTATGTAAAAGAACAGATATTTTTTTGAAAGATGGTATAATATTAATGCACTGAGATGTTCTTGACTTGGAAATTCAATATTTTTGCTCGTAAGTACGAGTCGCTTTCCGCTTTTTATGTAAACAATACCTTATCTGTCACGCGTTAACATTTAACGGTAGTTTAGCAATGAACGATAATGCTGGATAGGATTTAAGTAAGGATCGGATTAGTCGACTCATTGAATTATCGTTTAGTTATACGCAAATTGAGTCTTTTTGTTATTCTAATTGATGCTGTGAAGATTTGAAATATGGGTGAATTTTGATGTACACAAGTTTGTG
This sequence comes from Leucinodes orbonalis, assembly GCA_019425675.1. Taxonomy (NCBI): domain Eukaryota; kingdom Metazoa; phylum Arthropoda; class Insecta; order Lepidoptera; family Crambidae; genus Leucinodes; species Leucinodes orbonalis. The sequence goes on along the minus strand of PQWD01007871.1, from coordinate 86,700 downwards.
ACAGAAATTGGCATCAGGGCAAATTGAATAATTTATCATCATCAGCAGCTCATTAAACGTCTCCACCGAGGGGCACGAGCCTACCCGTATAGGGTGATTAGGCCTTAGTCGTCCACGCGGGCCCAGTGCGGATTGGACGACTTCACACACAACCTTCGAATCTCTTCGCAGGCGTGCATGAAGGTTTCCTCACGATGTTTTCCTTCACCGTAAGAGCGTCGGATAACGTAAATATATTTTCGAAAGTCGAAAATACATTGGTACGTGTCGGGATTTGAACCTCAGCCCTCCCGGTAGGAAGGCGACAGTCCACACCACTGAGCCACCGACGCTCGAATAATTTATGGTACTTAGTAATGATATTAATGTGCACGCTATTGAGCTTATGCATATGTATGGCTTCATTGTAAAAAAAATACATATAATTTTTTCTCCTAGATCTTACAAAAGATATATTCCTAGGTTTCATTTTGTATTCCGTTAACCCATACCGATAAAGAAAGAGCTAATCTTAAAGAAAGAAGAAAAATCATTTATTGACCGTACATCAAACAAATTACACAAAAAAGTAGTACGTAACAGAACAATAAAAGAGCAACAATTTTAAACAATACAAACACAGAACGATAGGAAAAAGATAAAATGATACGGTCAAAAGGTCCCGCCTCAGCATAAGCTGCTGCACCGCCAAGCGCTGCAGCAACACTGTTGTCTCGTCGGGAACATAACGGAGTTTAAAATTAAACTCAAAATCCACTTCGGATAAATATTTTAATAAATATTGGTGAAAATTACAGAGCTCAAAACTATTCGTGACAATCGTTTTAGAAGAGGAGGAATATTAAAATGTGAAGGTAACTCGATTATTATTTTCCGTATTGCCTACGGTTGACCAAAAGCAACACATTGCTTAGTTGTGTGATTGCGCTTAATATTCTAGCAGGAATTCGGCGTGAACATATCCTCCCCCCCGTTGAAGACTCCAGCTCTTCAACATTCTAGGTCATCAGGCAGCAGAGGACAGAGGCGCACAAGTGGTCGTCGATAGCATCTTGTAGTTGTCTGTACGTCTGCTACACGATTGATTCCATCAAGACCGGGATAAAGTTTTGTTACTCGTCCAGTCTTCCAGCAAAGAGGGGGGAAGGGAATCCTCGCTCAGCAGCACCAAATCACCAATCTTCACAGTTTCCGTATTTTGCTTCCATTTGGCCCGGACTTGCAATTCCAGTAGGTATTCCTTTTGCCATCTCTGCCAAAAATGCTGTCTAATTTGCTCAAGTCGCTCGTGACGTCGCAGTCCACTCTGTTTCCGACCTTCCAGAGCTGGTACAGGCAGTGCGTTAAGAGGCCTTCCTATGAGGAAGTGCCCTGGGGATAGGAAAAGAAAGTCATCGGGAGAAGGAGATAAGGGGCACAAAGGACGACTGTTGAGAATAGCCTCCACTTGAGCGAAAAGCGTTGTAATCTCTTCGAAAGTTAAATGAGAGTTACCCATAACACGTTTAATGTGAAATTTTGCTGACTTCACTCCGGCCTCCCAAATACCGCCAAAATGGGGAGCGTAAGCAGGTATAAAAGAAAATTTTATGCTTTCTTGAGCCGCAAATTCAGTAATTTTTGAGTGATTTTCTTTAAAAAAATGATTTATTTCAGCGGCAGCGCCTACAAAGTTCCGCCCATTGTCAGAAAACACTTCCACCGGCCTTCCGCGACGAGAAATAAATCTACGCAAGGTCATGATGAACGCATCTCTAGTCAAGTCACTCACGGCTTCCAAATGTAAGCACTTGTAACGGAGACAAACAAATAAACACAAATAACACTTTGTTGTCTTGGCCCCACGTCCTTTACGGGTGAGTATATAAAATGGCCCTGCCATGTCAATACCAACAGCACTAAAAGGAAAATCAGTTGTAACACGTTGAGGCGGCAGATTACCCATCTTTGGAACCAAAGTTTTTCCTTGCACATGACGACATCGCACACAATTTCGAACTGTGCTTCTAGCTAGAAGTCGACCCTTGACAGGCCAAACCACCTGTCGCACTGTTGCAAGCAGCAGTTGGGGACCAGCGTGCATATTTTTGTTGTGTTCATATTTAAATATTAATTTGCATAAATGGTGTGCTGAGTCTAAAAGAATTGGATGCCGTTTGTCGTAAGGACAATTAGCAGCGTCTATCCGACCACCAACACGTATCAAACCGTCACCATCAATAAATGGTGAAAGTGACAGAATATTTGAATTAACCTTCAATTTTTTGTTTATTAACAATCCGTAATCGACTGAAAAACTCTGACGTTGAGCCATGGAACATAGAGACTTGAATGCATTATTTAATTCATCGGATGACAAACCACCTGACAATTTGTTTCTAGGATTGCTTATATTATGAATGAACCGATAGACGTAGCCCACCGCTCTCTGGATTCTGCTTAGACTTGAAAACCTATCAAAATCAATAATTGGCTCTAATGTGAGAGTAATAGCTGCTGTTTTAATTTCAGGTAAATCGATAATATCACCCTTTAATATTGGCCAATTTGTTTCACTTCCTGACAAATACTCAGGTCCGTGCCACCATAAACTTGAATCTAGTAACTGAAGCACACTGACGCCTCTCGAAATAAGATCTGCAGGATTATCGCTGGTAGGGACATACCGCCAAGAGCTGGCTCCGGCCGTCAAATCTTGAATCTCACAAATTCTGTTAGCAACAAAGGTTTTTAGTTTCGAAGGGTTGCTCTTCAACCAACCCAAAACAATAGTTGAATCACACCAGTAAACTATCCGACCAGGAGAAAAACGAATACTTTTCAATACTACGTCAACCAACCGCGCTGAAAGGAGTGCAGCACAAAGTTCTAGTCGAGGAATAGATGTTGGCCTTAATGGAGCGACCTTTGACTTGGAACATAAAAGATTAACAGTCACATGACCACCAGCATCCTCAGATCTGAGGTAAATGCAAGCTCCGTAACCAACCTGGGAAGCGTCACTGAACGAGTGAATTTCTATGGATTTAGGTTCGTCACAGAGTGCATGCCTAGGAATATGAAGCCTGGAAAGTGTATTCAAACCAGCCGAGAACTCATCCCAGACACGTTTTTACTGTCAGGTACAGATTTGTCCCAGTCAACCTTAAGCTGCCACAATTTCTGTAATAATAATTTGGGTTGCATAATACATGGACTCAGCAGGCCCAGGGGGTCAAATAGTTTGAAAGCTGAGGACATTATAGTTCTTTTAGTTATAATGACCTTGGAGTCTGGCTCATCTATCGGAAAATGAATGGTATCGCTATTAGGGTTCCAACCCAGTCCGAGCGTATTTGATGCCTCACTTATTGTGAGGCTTTCTTGTAAAGCCAAATTAGTAGAATTTTCAAAAATAGAGGGCAAATTCGTTTTGTATTTGCGTAATTTAAAACAACCCTTACTCAATTCTGCAGCTACATTATTTTGGATCAATTGTAATGTTTCCTTGTCATTTGTGCCAGTTATCAAATCGTCCACGTAAAAATCAGATTGTATAATTGTTTTTATAAGAGGATCATCGCATTCCTCGCCAATTTGCCACAAACAACGTGTACTAAGGTAGCTAGCACTAGCTGTGCCATAGGTGACAGTGTTTAATTGCATTGTTTTAAGAGGCGAAGACTCATTTTCTCGCCAAAGGATGAGCTGTAAGTTTCGGTCATCGGGATTGACTTCCACTTGCCGGTACATTTTTTCAATATCGCCGGTAAGTAGGTATTTGTAATGACGAGCCCTTATCAAGATAGAAAATAAAGAATTCTGGATATTGGGACCCACCATCTGTAAGTCATTCACTGAAAAACCTGAAGATGATGGAACAGAGCCGTCAAACACAACTCTTATTTTAGTAGATTCACTTTTCATTTTGAAAACAGCATGGTGACACAAAAAATATGACTGATTTGGAAACTGAACAGGAGCTTCTGATAGATGACCCAGGTCTTCATATTCTCGTATGAATTCGACATATTGCATTTTTAGTGCAGGATTTTTCCTAAAACGAGTTTCCAAATCATAAAACCGTCTTTTAGCAATTCTATAGGAATCACCCAAGCAGTCACATGAGTCGCGAAGTGGGAGCCTCACACTGAACCTACCTGTGTTCAATCTCAACGTGTGAACGAGGAAATGGTCCTGACAAGCCTCTTCCATATCACTCAATATTGTTTTTTGAGGAAGTTCTTCCAACTCCCAGAACCTTGTAAGCATATTGTCAATATTGGACTCTTTAGATAAGTCATTATAAACCATCACATTATTGCAATTGATATGTGTTCCTTTATTACATTTAATAGGACCACCAATAAGCCAGCCAAACAATGAATTTTGCAATTTAGGATTTTCCGGACCTAATGATTTTTGTTCGCATTTTAAAATGTCCCAAAATAAGTCTGCTCCTATCAAAATATCAATGGAACCAGGACGATCAAAAGTCGGATCGGCTAATGTGATGTTTTCGGGCAATTGCAAGGCGTGTCGACTAATTGGAAATGTAGGAAGATCCCCAGTCAGTGTTTCAAGCACAAAACAACCCAATTTCGACTCAAATTTATGATTTAACGAATGTATCCCAACCAGGAAACTTTCATTTATAGTTTTGTTTGATGAACATCCTATACCCACAATCCTGACCGATGCAGGAATTGGATCCAGTGATAGCCTTTCTTGTAAACATCTGGTAATAAATGAGGACTGACTGCCCGAATCCAATAAGGCACGAACCTGAGTGGTCTCCCTTGTCACAGGATTTGAGACGTTAATTACAGCGGTAGATAATAATACTTGATTACCTTCTTTAGCAAAGTTTACGAGAGGTTTAGTCTCTTGGACTTGTGCTTTGTTGACCTTAGCGGTCTCAATTGAGTGTAGTAATGTGTTGTGTCGCTGATTGCATTGCCTACATGGCCCCATTCTACATTGAAATTGTGAGTGACCTTGACGTAAGCAGTTTGAACATAATTTGTATTTTGTTACATCAAGCAATCTATCCTGAATGGACTTATTCCTGAAAATGTGACAGTCATATATTCTGTGACATTCCCCACAAATAATACAAGCTAAAGTGCCATTAATACTTTGGTTACTTACGCTGAATGACTTGGTATTGGATTTATGTTTATGATAGTTATTTGAATTGCTAGAATTAGGGAAAGATTTATTATGAGAATTATAGCTTCCCTGGTGGGATGACTCGAGTACAAACGCTCTATTAATTAAAAATTGTTTAAACTGCTCGAAAGTAGGTATATCACTCAAGGTATTACGTTCTTCTTCCCACTTCAAAATTGTATTATTGTCAAGTTTCGAAGTTACCATATAAATAATTAAAGTATCCCAGTGGTCAGTAGGTTGACCTAAACTGGATAGGGCGCGTAAATTCTTAGATACGTTGTCAATTAAATATCTTAAGGAGCCTGCAGATTCAACGTTTATCTGTCGTATGTTAAATAAGGATTTTAAATGGTGATTAATAAGTAACCGTTTATTATTGTAGCGATCATAAAGTAATTGCCAAGCATGTTTATAATTAGATACAGAAATTTCAATATTAGAAAGCACACGAGCCGCATCACCCTCCAGATAGGAAATCAAATAATGGAATTTTTGAATGACTGAGATGCGTTCATTATTATGAATTAAATTGGTAAAAGTATCGCGAAATTCAAGCCAGCGAAAGAATGATCCGTCAAATTTGGCTATCTGAATCTGTGGAAGCCTTACATTACAATCGTTTTGTTCGAGACTGCATTGAGCTTCTTGAAATATAGATTCACGTCTTCTGTGATCTTCCTCTAAGGTTTTTAAATTATATTGTTCTTCGAGAATAGTTTTGGCTTGAGCCATGTAAAGTATAAGATCATGCTCAATGCATTCCCTTTCATCAATTTCCTGTTCCAAACAATCCGCGTTCAATGATTCGATTTGAGTTTGCAGCTCGTCATATTTAGCAGACAAGCCATCGAATTTGTTCGCCCTCAATGAAAGCTCAGCAACCTCGATAGCCGTCAGCTTAGGCTGCCCCGTAATTTTAATAAGGTAGTTTTTAAATTTTGTTATTTGTCCTTTAATTGAGCTCCTTTTTACAAATAGATCCTTTAATTCCGCCATTGTCGCGTTGCAATTGAATTTAAATATATTTTAGTATAAGGTAGGTAGAAATATTAATTACGGGTAGCCTATTAAGAAAGCATTAAATCTAGGAATAATAAGGAAAATGTACGCTCACGCTCCTCATCCGGCGACTCCGGGTACACCAAAATCAGCCAGCAGTTCTCAGCTCGTGCAAAGTTAATTGTTTCACCTTTATCTTAAAGCAGGTCCGACTTCAATCTCGTATTCGATTTGGCTGAAATAGTCGGCACACAACGGTAAATATCGCGAATAAACTAGAGCTAAACAAACTGTGGCTTGACAAACAATGAATTTATTAAAAAATAGTTTAACATAAAATAATAATTTTTTGAATATTTTAACGGTGGATAGTAGGTAGATTATCATAAAAGTATCTAAATTTCGCACAAATGGTAGGCTTTCCTGTATGACTGTAGATGATTTTGGAAGAATATTTAAATAGGAAGGAAGGAAGGATACACAGGGCACTTATCTGATTGATTCTGCTGCGAGGCGAGGCTTTAGCTGCGTCACTGCTCGGCGAGGATTTTCGAAAATACTGCCCAATAGTGTGTATCTTTTTGTTTTGTGAAGTATGTATTGCTGCCTTTCTTCAATTCTCCAATATTTCGTTATTTGCAAGTAGCACGAATACCTAGTGCATACTCAGTCGACTGTCTTCTTGATTTTTGTATAATTTCTTATTGTCCTGTCACGGTCGCCAATTTATGTCTCGTCGGGAACATAACGGAGTTTAAAATTAAACTCAAAATCCACTTCGGATAAATATTTTAATAAATATTGGTGAAAATTACAGAGCTCAAAACTATTCGTGACAATCGTTTTAGAAGAGAAAGAATATTAAAATGTGAAGGTAACTCGATTATTATTTTCCGTATTGCCTACGGTTGACCAAAAGCAACACATTGCTTAGTTGTGTGATTGCGCTTAATATTCTAGCAGGAATTCGGCGTGAACAACTGTTATTCTGACGAGACCTCCCGAGATGACGTCACAAGAATATTCAAATAGAATAATGTATCTTATAGGCGCTCTATTGATTCCAAACTTGACTTGGAATAAGGAAGAAACCGTGTTACCACCCATCCATGCGTGCGTCAGCATATAGATACTATCGACGCCAAGCACTCTGTACGACCTATCGCGTATAGTTCCGCGTAGGATATGTTAGTAAGTGATTATAAAAAAATTTAAAAAAAACTAGATGTTCCCCGGGGCTTACCCGGTATAAGATAATATTCTCGCACAATACAAAATAAAAAAGCGCACAGATAACGCGATGCCCGGCCGCCGCTCATTCGGCTCAGCCAATCGTTTTAGGGATTACTAGGAACAAAAAGTCTGTTAATTAAAAAAAAATAAAAGTATATTTTGACGTATGTATCGCATATGCATCAAGAAAAAAACCGTTATTTCGATATAACAAACAGACACTCCAATTTTATTTATATGTAATAGATTACAAAATAGTAAAGTAATAAACGTAAATTTATAAACAAGAAAAGACGTTTGAGTAAATCAGTTGAGGAACAAGAACATTGGAACCATATCGACGTGAAGACCTGTCTAAACAACCATGATTGATTCTGTCTTTACTCATTAACACAACACAACAGCCTTTTGCACTGTCACAGACCGTTGGTTTGTGTTACAAAGCTTAAATTCCTCAAAGAAACTCAAGATGTCCAGGTTTGCAGCCAACGGAGCGGGTAACTCGGATTTATAACCACTGCCGCGTTTTCCCCTTAACTTACGCTGAACTGCTGAACTAATGTAATGCGCGCGTAAAATCTTGTTGAAGGACGCCGCGGCTCAGAGTTTACCAGTTAGATATTGCTGGGGTTTTACGCTTTTTACTTGCAACTTTGAGGTTATTTTAGAAGCACTCACTCTACGATAAGGATTTTTCTTACTCTTAGATCTTCTCAAGACAAAACGAGATAGATTAGCTTTGGTGCTAAGTGTAGATGTTCAAAGGATAAATGAATAAATATCAAATTACAGTTAGTTTCAAAGTCATATGGACTCTGATATCGATAAATTCACCCACATAAGTAGATTATAGGGAGAGGATTGATATTGATTGGGATTGACTTCAATCCATACTAACTTGACCAGTATTTAATAATATGGAGAGGTAAATCACCTGATGGAAAGTTGCAATGAAGGACTAAAGCAAACACCATGAGTTTAATTTATGAATCAAATACCTTTTAACTACGCTTATATACTAACTTATACCTATGTGTGCGGGAGGTTGGTTATACACACTACAAAGTGTTACCGTCACCCATGGACATTTGCAACAGCTGAGGTCATGCGTGTACTACATTGAAACGGTTGCGGGACGGATGCAGGTCAGTGTTGGTGGAAAATAATGACAGGTTTTTTTTTCGAACTGACTACAGCTGTTGGCCGCAGATGGCCTTTACAGCTTCACCGGGCATTTAGCGTGCGCAGATGGCTCTCAACCTTAAAATTTACACAATGAGCCTAAGGGCGTCCCAGAGTGGGACTCGAACCTCGGCTTAGGGCGTTCCGGGCGAGGGCTTGGTAGCCTTACATATAATTATGACAGGTTCATCATCATCAGTTCATTAGACCTCCCCACGAGGGCACGACCTTACCGTATAGGGTGTTTCGGCCTTATCGTCCACGCGGGCCCAGTGCGGGTTGGCCGACTTCACGCACAACCTTGAATTCTTCGCAGGTTTCTCATGATGTTTACCTTCACCGTAAGAGCGTCGGAATAACGTACATATAATTCGAAATTCGAAACAACATTGGTACTTGCGGGTTTGAACCTCTGCCCTCCCGGTAGGAGGCAACAGTCCATACCCTTGAGCGTATCACTACCGAAAGAGCGAACTCAACATACCATTTACCATATGATAAAAAAGGTAAACAGAATACCAAACTATTTGTACAAATGTCGCCTAATTTCAAATAACATGTCCTCTACCGGTCACCAGGGCAGCTTTAGTATTCAGCGACGCGTCGGAGCAGTCTAAATAAGACGTCGTCCACATAAATCTCATTTGCCACTAATAGGCACGAGTTCAAGCGAAGCACAATTGTACGAATCTCAAGGTGTACCCGGCGTTGCGCTCCCTTTTATGTTTTCTTGGACTTCTAGATAGTTGCTTGCACCGTGAGGTGTTTTTGCAAACTTTTTCCTGAAAAGTTTTGTAGCATTTTCGTTGTATAATAAATATAATCAATGTTGCGGATGTACGAGTATGAAAGGTTCATAATTATCTTAAAAGGCGTTTTAGACTTTTAGAAACCGGGCTAAGTTCTACCACCACCGGTCTATGTCATTTCTCCCACCAGGGGGTTACCCGCAATCTCTTAAAACAGTATGTTATAATGATTCGTCAGCATTGAAGTACAAGAAAAGATGAAGTAATTTATGGTAACACTGTTTTAAGAGATGGCGGTAACCCCAGACAGTCACGCTTACGTATAGTGTTGCAAGCTTTTAAATTGTTGAGAAAAATAAATAAATAACCATCTATTCACACAGCGCACCAAGCTCCAAGTTAAGCGTGAAGCGTGTATTATGGTACTAACAACGGATAAACTTATCAAAGATATTTAGTAGCTTAACTGTTTGATATAATAATTTAATTTAATTGGATAAGACGTATTCGACACAGCACGTAATCACATGGCTCTTATGAAACCCGAAATATATTTAATTACATTAAAGCAAAAACGCAAGAGTCCTGACTCGTAGTCACACCAGTGACAAAACAAGATGTTTTTCTTGTAAGTCTACTGATTTCTACATCCTTCGTACCATCATGACTAGTGCAGTCATCCCCATTTTAAAGTTTGCACCATCCGAAACGGTTAAATTGCGAAAAAGCTCGAGAACAGAACGAGTCGCATCGTCAGTTTCCAATTTAGATATCACACTTGTCGAGTTCACGTAAGAGACGAGAGGTCTCCAGTTCTGCTGAGCCAACTATCTGTAATAGGGCGCCCCAATTTGCGGCGAAACTCTCGAATTGGAGATACGCAATTATTTTTTCTAGCATCGCTACTTTTTAAACTGGCAATACATTTGAATTGGTTGTTTGGTAGCTCAAAAACCTATTCTGAAGGAAACCAATTCATTTATTGTATATTGACAAGACGCTACGCAGGACAATGGCATCCCTAATAAACTCAATATTAAGGGGTATGGATCGAAGCGTGCGTGGGGATCGTTTTCTATTTTTTACTAGCAATATAAACTTTTACTATCTTTTTCTAATCTTGGCTATGGTGCAGATAATGTTAATATTATTTGTTAATATTTGAGACTAGTGTCTTTTGACTATGATATTCTGTATATTTAAAGGTAGATACGCCATCCGTGCCTCAAAAACGATCCGCCGAAGAGAGTTACAGTTTGTACTTTTATGTTTGGTAAATGTCCGCTCATTCGAAATATGTGTATGTGCGCTGTCACTGCATTCGGAACACTTGATTGTTTTGAGCATATCACGAATCCATACTTTTTACATCATTTATCTTAAGGAGATTCTAAAACTTTTTACTTGTATTTTAGATCCTAGGTGTAATCAAATAAAGGGTTGGACTTTATCATAAATGTACCTACTACAGTATAATATTATTAGTAAAATATCACAATGGCTCCTTATTAACTTTTCTTTACATCAATGGCAGCTATGTATCAAAGGTCGAAAGGTGTACCTGCGGTCGAAAAGAGATCTATTCAAAAAGATACTATAAGTGACGTCCTTTTTTGCTAGTTTAATAAGGTATGAGTATGTCCAATCCTTCTTTTGACTAACATTTAAAGAAATGTATGAAATATCAATGTTATTTAAGGAACCGTTGGTTAATGGTCAAGACGTCGTATTAACACTAGGCAGTCTGGGTGTTTCTATTTAAAATAATGTAGTTATTTTCAAAAAATATATGTATTAGATATTTATCCGTTGTTTAGCATCCATGACTTTAACTTTTAGAAAGAAAAGTGGAAGTAAGTAGCATTAGTATTTATTAACGATGTATAGTCACTTCTAATTCTTTTCGTTTCATAAGGCATAAAGTAGGCTACGAATTTAAAAGCAGCCTAAATAATTTCTACTTATAGAAAATTTCTTAGGTTGTTAAGAGTGAGATAGCCGTGAAATTTCTTAATACTGTCGTCTTTGCACGATGTGTGATTTACCGTTTGTATCATATACTGTTGTTGTCTACTTNTATTAATTACATTAAAGCAAAAACGCAAGAGTCCTGACTCGTAGTCACACCAGAGTGACAAACAAGATGTTTTTCTTGTAAGTCTACTGATTTTTCTACATCCTTCGTACCATCATGACTAGTGCAGTCATCCCCATTTTAAAGTTTGCACCATCCGAAACGGTTAAATTGCGAAAAGGCTCGAGAACAGAACGAGTCGCATCGGCAGTTTCCAATTTAGATATCACACTTGTCGAGTTCACGTAAGAGACGAGAGGTCTCCAGTTCTGCTGAGCCAACTATTGTTAAAGGCGCGCCCAAGGCGGCAAAACTCTCGAATTGGAGATACGCAATTATTTTTTCTAGCATCGCTACTTTTTAAACTGGCAATACATTTGAATTGGTTGTTTGGTAGCTCAAAAACCTATTCTGAAGGAAACCAATTCATTTTATTGTTATATTGACAAGACGCCTACTGCAGGACAATGGCATCCCCTAATAAGCTTCATTATTAAGGGGGTATGGATCGAAGCGTGCGTGGGGATCGTTATTTCTATTTTTGTACTAGCAATATAAACTTTTACTATCTTTTTCTAATCTTGGCTATGGTGCAGATAATGTTGGAATATTATTTGTTAATATTTGAGACTAGTGTATTTTGACTATGATATTCTGTATATTTAAAGGTAGATACGCCATCCGTGCCTCAAAAACGATCCGCCGAAGAGAGTACAGTTTGTACTTTTTTGTTTAGGTAAATGTCCGCTCATTCGAAATATGTGTATGTGCGCTGTCACTGCATTCGGAACACTTGATTGTTTTTGAGCATATCACGAATCCATACTTTTTTACATCATTGTATCTTAAGGAGATTCTAAAACTTTTTACTTGTATTTTAGATCCTAGGTGTAATCAAATAAAGGGTTGGTACATTTATCACAAATGTACCTACTACAGTATATAATATTATAGTAAAATATCACAATGGCTCCTTATTAACTTTTCTTACATCAATGGCAGCTGCTGTATCAAAGGTCGAAAGGTGTACCTGTCGGTCGAAAAGAGATCTATTCAAAAGATACTATAAGTGACGTCCTTTTTTGCTAGTTAATATTAAGTGTATTGAGTTATGTCCAATCCTTCTTTTGACGTAACATTTAAAGAAATGTATGAAAATATCAATGTTATTTAACGAACCGTTTGGTTTAATGGTCAAGACGTCGGGTATTAACACTAGGCAGTCTGGGTGTTTTCTATTAAAAATATGTATGTATTTTCAAAAAATATAGTATATTTATCCGTTGTTTAGCATCCATACTTTAACTTTTAGAAAGAAAAGTGGAAAGTAAGTAGCATTAGTATTTATTAACGATGTTTATAGTCACTTCTAATTCTTTTCTGTTTCAATAAGGCATAAAGTAGGTATGAATTTAAAAGCAGCCTAAATAATTTCTACTTATAGAAAACCTTTTCTTAGGTTGTTAAGAGTGAGATAGGTCGTGAAATTTCTTAATACTGTCCGTCTTTGCACAATGTGTGATTTACCGTTTGTATCATATACTGTTGTTGTCTACTTTTCTTCCAAGAAATTAAAGCACAATTTTCAGTGCGGTCTAAAATCCCTCAATTCCGTGAGTTATTCTTTTGTATTGTTTCAACTTTCATTATAGTTTTGAATGAAGTCCGTGACAAAAAGAAAAAGCTCTCTTGCCAGAATCCTACGAAAAACTCTCGGCGAAAATAACTTTGTCTCTTGGGAGTTTTTTTAATCAGAGCTACTGTACTAAGTGGGCTTTAGGCGTCCATCTTAGCTTGAGTATTAAGCTCTATTAACCGCCTGGGTAAATAAATGATTTCAAGTTGAATATAATTATTATAATGAAGTAGATAATTATTCATCTTTGCTTTGGTTAAGTTAGTTCAGCCAGTGCGTAATAGATCTTGCATAAATATTATTCATCAGATCGAGATCACGTTTAAATAATTGTAAAAGGTCAAATACGTGGTTAGACCCATTTGGTGTTGCGGTTAAGACGTCGGCTGCGACACCAAGGGTTCCGGGTTCGATCCCCGGGCAGTACAACATTTGTGTGCATGAACATGTCTGTTTGTAATGGTCTGGGTGTTTTCTATGTATAATATGTATGTATTTACAAAAAAAAGGTATATAAGTATGTTAATCCGTTGTTTAGTACCCATAATACAGGCTTCACGCTTAATTTGGGGTTAGATGGCGCTGTGTGAATGTTTGTGGATATTTATTTATTTACTTATTATTAAGTAGTGAATAATACATGAAAATTGACTCCTCATGAAAACAATGTACAGCACATCATAAATACAATTCGAAGCAATATGGCAACACACACTTGTTAGATTATTATGTTATTAATTAAAATTTACCAATTTCCAAATAATGTAGTAAATCTTATTCCTGTTAAAAAACTCTCCAACTTTGTTTGGTTTACGTCCGATAAACAAATCAGAATATTCTAAATTCAATTTCCCAGGCGCAAACAACTTCGTATTTGACGGTGAATGGAGGTGACAATTTGTGACGCAAAACATCTTGAGCGAAAATATTTGCCCAAATCAAACGAATGACAGAACGCTACGGGGAAATGCCTAATTAAACAAAAGGTCACTGATTAGTCCATTCCTTTTTGTGAACACCCCGGAGCAGACGTGAGTCGCATTTTTTTTCCGATAAAAACCGGAATAAATTTTCTTTTCGGCCCTTTTAGACTTCTGTTTTATTCGAACGAATACGCCAATGGAGATTGTTGGTTTTATCAGAGACTTTTGCTTAGTAAGAACATTTCAAGTAAAGAAACCTTTAGTTTGTACATTTTGATAGCTTTTATACCAAAAACTTTTATTTTACTTTTTTATACTAGGTAGTAGACTCGATACTGAGTCGTCAAGGTAGGCGCCACCGCAGATCGTCCTGTGAAATAAGAGTGCTATGCACTTTTATGTTTTGGGATGAGGGCACTGTAGCTAGTGAAACTACCGAGTTTGAAAGACCTTATATCTGTTGCCTCAGGTAACGCGCCCAGTGCAGCATTGATAGAAGATAATACATGTTTACCGTTTGTTGTTATCCTTCAATGCCGCCCCGTTATGGTTGGGCGTATCACTTACCATCAGGTGAGCGTCCTGACCGTCATGTTCACTTCGTAACATAAAAAAATATATTACGGTACTTGATACACCCCAGGCAATAAATGTATAATTGTTATATCATGTCATCATCTATCTTACATTGATAAAACACTTATTTTCATCAATAAATAAATTGTGAAAATTAGCTCCAGTGATACTATAAAAACTACTATAAAAACCTACTACTACCTACCATACTATAAAAATTGTAATGAGTTTTTCTTTAAGAAAATCGTTTCGATGCAATACTATTAATATACAAGTTATATTTATATATGATAGTATGTAAAAGCTGCAAGAAATTGATAGTAATTATTTTATTAATATTGGCCTTATAACAATCGATAGTATGATTATTGACTTATCTTAAACTTTAAAACCCATGAGTTTTCATTGCTTAACTTATGATCTTTTAATCTTCACGCGTTATGAAAGGATTTGATATAGCAGATAGGGTTGCCAAGTATACTGTTTTCCATAGTATTGTATTGATTTAACTATTCTTTTTACTGTTGAACAAAAATAAAGTAAACGCAATATTGTTTCATGCAAACACAATATTAACATGTGAGCAAACGCATAAAGCATCTTTTAATTTAATAAAAAATGAGCTCATCATTTATCTTATTTTAGATAGAATTGTGGCGAAGCTGCAGTTTTTTTTAAAAGATTGTAAATTAGTTGAGAGAGAAGTTGAAAAAAATTATGCATTAAAAACAATACAGTAAAATTCTCTAAAATACAATTGTTTTACAGATCTGAATATACTTTATTTCTTGTAAAAAAGTTAGCATGGCCAAATAGGGCCTTACAGTTAAGGTTTAATATGAGAACGCTGTTACCCGTTCTCTTTTAAGTGATTTGTCTCTTCTTATGGGACGTAAAGAGCTGCTACGTAAAAAGTAGGGTGGGTGCGTGATTAAAATCTTGAATACATATCAAGAGAGTGTCAATTCATAGTCGATAGCCAGTAGGCTATCGACTATGAACCGAAAATATATGGGCGATAGTAATCGATCGAAGTAAACGTCAGAAACAGATTGAATAGTATAAAAGTAACTACAAATCACTTTTATACTATTAAAATCACTTTTATATATAACCTGTTGTTGAATTATCAATAGTTTGACCATCGATAGTTGACCTTGAAAATCATTTATACTAACGATGGTGTTAGTTTCAATATTGTCGATTTCTGAAATAGTCAGAAGCAATAATATCGAATCTAAAACAGTAGATTTGAAAATAAGCTTCCACAGTATCGTAAAAATGATTCTGTATCAATAGTTTTTTATTTATTTATTTAGACACACCAACAATACATGCATACATATATTATAATATTACAGTGTTACATTTCAAAATTCTGACCATCATCAGCTCATTAAACGTCCCCACCGAGGGGCACGAGCCTACCCGTATAGGGTGATTAGGCCTTAGTCGTCCACGCGGGCCCAGTGCGGATTGGACGACTTCACACACAACCTTCGAATCTCTTCGCAGGCGTGCATGAAGGTTTCCTCACGATGTTTTCCTTCACCGTAAGAGCGTCGGATAACGTACATATCTTTTTCGAAAATTCGAAAACACATTGGTACGTGTCGGGATTTGAACCTTAGCCCTCTCTCGGTAGGCGACAGTCCACACCATTGAGCCACCGACGCTCTAAATTCTGATACATGTATCTATTATAGGTAAGTTCAGCTTAATCAATATATTATTATTACTTTTGTACTATAGCTAGTTACAAGTTAAGTTATTATATTATAGTGAAATTCCAATTCAAAGTAAACAATTATGTAGTCTCTGACTTCATGAAGTGCATGATCTTCCCTTTAAATTTTAAAAATGAATCATGAAATATGTCCAAGTCCTGTATTTTGCTATAGAGCAAGTTGTAATCATTTTGGATTCTACTCAAAGGAGACTGCAGACCAAGACTAGTTCTTATATTTTTATAATTATATAGATGGATATAGATAGTATCGATACCCAATCGATAGGTACTTTTATTGCTTTTGCCGAAATATCGATAGTCTATAGACAGTGGAAGATACCCAATCATTACTATTGTTTTTGCCCAACTATCGATATTTGAATTTAGAGCGGCAACACTTATTTTTAATAAAAGGGTGCCTGCAACTGAATTTGATATTGCTTATAATTCTTGAGATCATTGTTGTAGAAGTCGCAACGCAAAGTTCAGGCAGTTTAACCCAAATGTTAAATCTTTTATCATTCTTCACAAACTAACAATGCGCTTTCCGAATTTACATTCTTTGAATAAGAACAGGGTGGTGTTAGTGCTGTTGCTATTCCAGAGTTTATTGATTAGCATTTTCATAAAATATCCAAATTTTAAACAACTCTTAACAAAACATCAGTCAGGTATTAATATATCCCAATGTCTCCTGCTATAGATAGGTTTTCTTCGGAAACTCGCTACATGTACTACACATTTTAAATTTATCAATGACCCCTACTTTTTTTAAAGTTAGATCCATAAAAAGGGAATGGAATACCTAGAATCTCTACTTAGAATAATTTATTTGTGATACTTCTTATATCCCAAGTAAAAATAACTTTGTATGAGGCAATGAGAAACTATACTGCTCGTGGGGTATATGCGTTTTATTCTCCAACTTTAAATAGTGCAACGTCGAGCTATAAAAGAAATGTAGAATTGCAAATGCTCAGAGAGAGCGTTGCAAGAAAATGGTTAGCATCCAGGTAAAATTTTGTGAAATTTATGTCTTCCGAAGCAACCTTCGCTCACCACAGAATGTCGCGACCACAAACCCCTAAATACAGCACTGCTGTATAGAACCAGATAATTTGCATCAGAATCGGCTTTGTTGTTCAGAAACGCTATATAAATCATTTAACAGCCGCGAGATAAAGAGATCGCGGCTTCGAATATATTTGCCTCTGTTCCTTTGGTGCCAACGAGGTGGATTTTTTCTATTGAAAAATTTCGCCTGCGTAAATTTTGTTGCTGATATTCAGAGGGCTTTTGGTGGCCATTTCTTTTGCTATGTGTTTTATCTAAACACTGCACCATTACCTTGTTCGATTTAAATAGTTTAAACATTTTACCGATTTCAAATAGCTGATCAGAAGAAATGTGACAGCCGATATCACCAAGAATGATTAAAAAATCTTCATTTAATTAAAGAAAAATGCAAAGCTTTTGCTTTTTTTTTGTCAAACGGCACATTTTTTTATAAATTGGATGAAAATTAAGAACTGCTTCCCTAATGTAATGTTAATGATAATTTTAATTTATTTTGTTGAAATTATGCATGTGTGAACACATAAACCTTTTTTTTCTTTCACTCTTACGTAGATTATTGTTCTCAGGATATGATCAGAACTTCAGATATTACGCTTCAACAAACCGCAGAGATATTCCTGATTTGATCAGAGTCTTTCTTTATCATAAATTTAGATGGGAATCAAATCCTTTAGCAGGTTAGATTATTTCTCATCCAAATCATAACTTTTACGTTCCTAAAACAATATTTCCTAAGGCGTAACATTTAAATTTCTGCCCGCATATAATAAATTCCGAACAAAAGTCGTTGCTCACATGTTGACAAAACAAAACAGTATCATTCTATTTCCAACGAAGCAAGGAAAAGCCATTCACAAATCTGTTAACGATTCGGTGAGCGTGAACGACCGAATGGAACACTGTACAGTGTATGAACACATTGTGCTCAAGTTTTTCGGACCATTACTTGGGTGGACGCCGACGTCCGTTTTGGGAAGCGTAATAATTAACCAACGGAATTGTTTACATGACTCGATATACCTTTCTGTTGAGTAAAGCTTTTAAAGATATCATTTTAAATTTGAATAAGGTTCTTTATTTCCTTCTATACGTTATTACTGTATGAGTTTGTCATTGCAAAATTACCAAAAAAACAGGAATAAGAAGAAGGTTATTATTGTGTCATATCTGTCATTTTAATTGTCAAACTAACAGTCCACTACCAAGTTAGATATATCTCAATTACTATCACGATGACTCTTTATCGTTTTAAAACGTAACTTGCCACAGTCATCCAATTCAAGTATTGAGGTTACCACTTGCCTACTACACAAAACTTATCGACCAGATGAAAGAGTCTTGTTCTCCTGTTACTGTCAGGAATCCAGGCAATACAGAAAAGTTGGGGTTGGTTTTTCTGACAGTCAATGTATTTACAATATTTGCAGATTTACACAGAAACTCTCAAAAGGGTAAGACATTATAAACTGAACAATAAATCGATCAACATACTCAAAAGGGTAAGACATTATAAACGGAACAATAAATCGATCAACATAAATTGTTGGAGTCCCTAAAAAATTTTGACCTCTAACGTTGACGGCTATTTGCATCCAACGATCATCCGCGACCCTTCTCAGGTCTGTCTATCTCGCGGGTGACTATCCCACACTACGTTTGCCGTTACGGGACTTACGAGGTCTTCTCTCGAGCACTCTTTAATCCAGTAGCTATCGGATCTAGCTATTGTCCCGCCAGTCATTTCACACCCCAAACTTTGAGCTAGTTGTTTATCAGAGTTCTCTTTTGTGCCTAAATGCGTGTTTCGGTGGCGCATTGGCGTGGACTGTGTCCTTCCGATCTGGAAGGTGCAGGCCCAAATCCCGTTGCGTACCATTTTCTTTTCGAGTTTTCGAAATAATATGGACGTTTATCCGTCGCTCTTAACCTGCGATAAATGATGAAGAAATTCAAGGGTTGTGCGTGAAATCGACTAATCCGCATTAGGTTTGCGTGAAAGACTAAGGCCTATACGCCCTGTACGGGTAGGCTCGTGCCCCTCGGTGAGGACGTATAATGAGCTGATGATGATGTGACTCAATCTGGTAAAGGACTATTTTTGTGAAGTTGTGATGGCAGTCAATATAAAAGTCCTTTTTGAAAACAAAAAGGAAAACATCACAACAGTCATGTCTACGATATATATGCTACTATTGTTCTGACATTCAAATGGCGTATTACGGCATATTCTGTTTGTGTGTGCACAGAAGCACATCAAAGTGACGCCACAAAAGGCCCTTTGACGACACACGCGAAGGCACAAAATTGGTTTTTGTGTCAACTATAAACACATTGTGTTCAAGGACTGCTTAATACTGAGTACGTGAAATTAGAAGATTTGAAATAAACTTTTGAAATTTCTAAAACAAGGGAATATCAGACTTAGATTTCAAAAAGTCTTTATTCAATCGAGGTCCTGAAATAAAACTTATGATTGACTATAAAAGCTGGCACTGATTCAAAGTGAAGCTTTCTTACAAAGAATCCAGCGATAAACTAGTTACTCGGCCGCATCATCGCTTAACATGAGGTGAGATGGCAACCAAATGCCTACTCTAGTAAAATAATAGAAAAAACACCAAGGAAAAAGTGGGGGTACTACAATCATTACAATGGACTATTTTAGTCCAAATATAGTGGAATTTAGTGAAATCACAAAAACACACCACATACTATATCATGAACAATGAATTGCGATGTAGGCAGATCAGACACGATTTTTTAAATTTACACAAGTATAATATTTACTATTATGATCCCTAATTTCTGTAAAATGGTATTCATTATAATGTAAGCTAGTCAGTTTTCACCTTGTCAAAAAGATCGTTATTTATTTCAATAATTAAATTAGTCATGAAAATACCATATTAAATTTATATTCAATTAAGTGACTCATTTAATACTAAAGTTAAAACGCTTAATCCAGTAATTGATTGTTGAATTTCTCTATCAATTATCATAAGATAGCCTTTCCAATGAATACACATAAGAAAAATCTCCACTTCGTTAATCGCACCTCATTACTTCATTGCGTCTTGGGTTGCGTCATCAGCAAAAATATGTTGTAGCTCCAACGTGATTGGTTCTTTACGATTGTGTTCGAAAACTGGTCTATCTTGAACCGTAAGTTTCCGAAAAATCGGAGTGTTATTCTTCCGGAACATTCACCACTTGGACATTCTGCTTCGGTGTCTAAGTGCGACATAAATTTCAGCTGAGTACGATTCACACTCCCGGTCGGTTTTACCACTTGTGTACTAAGCCGATAATTACTAATTTAAACCACGATTAACATTTCGTTGACCGATTAACAAAACGTGATAATGTCTAATATCCAATTTCCAATAATGGATCAGCCCATTATATAAGTATTAATTTAATTTACTCGGAGGCGACTGACATTTATACCATCATTACAATATGTTGTATAAAGCAATAGTTTTAATTCGCTGTGTCAATTATGTTATACCTAAATCATAGAACTTAGACTTATACGCTTAATAGTAATTATGTAGCAAAAAGTGAAGATTATAATGTCATCTAACAGGTCTGGCACATATATGTTACAACCAAACATTATTATTATTTTAAAAAGCGATGTAATGATTTCTCATGAACAATACCGTGAACATAAGTGTATCACACGGCTTGCATACTATATTTAGTAATATCAGCACAGCAATGAGATGTATACGTGTGTAATATACACACTTAGACTGTCATAAACATCTCATTACTTCATCGACTACATTTATTTAGATAAATTTATCCCAAAACCTATCCACTACTGAACTTGATTTTGTTGGCACTTGTATATTTATATTTTAAATAAATAGTTTTCCAGCCGTGTCAACTATCAGAAATTTTAAATAAATTTGATTTCAATTACCATTAAATTATAAATTAACAGGCTCAGTTTTAATTGTTCTAATCCGAGTTATAGAAATTAATAATAATAAATAATTACTTATAACTCGGAATCCTCACTATTTACATATTATGCAGGATACAATTTATTAAAATCATAGGGCCTAATACATAATGGTGGGCTGACACCTGGACTAGGATATATCCAGTATTTGAGGTAGGATCCTGAATTCTAACCCGAGTTTAAGTAATGTTGTACGATGTACCCGTGCCTAACGTGGACAAAGTTTCCCGCCCGACTGCGTCTGCCATTCTGGTTCTCAGCCAACTCAGACGAAGTTTTAGTAATTAAGAAACGCAATTCCGTTTTACGTAAGATTTTTTAGTGCTATAGCTACTTGGCAATATAAATCCTTAGTTCTTTGTTCACTTTTCTTATCTGTTCTGTTAAATATTGTTTTATATATTTGGGAATCAATATATTAGGGAGACGAAGTTTTTTTAAGTAATTAATAAAATGCAATTCTTTTTAACGGAGGATCTTTAGTGATATAGCTACTTGGTAATTTACAGCGCTTCTTTATTACTTTTTATGATGTGTCTAAAATACTATCTTAAGTTAGAAAAATCATATTTTGGGGAGAAGAAAGGTTTTAGTAACTAAGCAACGCAATTCTGTTTTACGTGGGATTTTTCTAGTGCTATAGCTATTTGGCAATATAAATCGCTAGTTCTTTGTTTAATTTTATAATTCTGTTCTTTTGATTATAGAAACTAACTAGTTTATATGATGAAGTCTGAAGGAAATGAATAAATAATTATTTCCTGACGTTCACACTGCGCCATTTAGCCAAAAATTAAGCATTAGCTTGTAATATGGAAACTAAACAACGGTTAAACATACTCAAATACTTTTTTGTAAATACATATACATATACAATATAAAACATTCAAACCAATACAAACAAACATGTTCATACACACAATGTTTGTACTGCCGGGGATCGAACCGGAGCCCTTGGTGCAATAGCGGCATTTGGAGCAAGACGATTTTCGTAATTTTTTCATTTAAAATAAGGTTTACAACAATAAGGCCCGTTTTCTAGAACGAGTATGTTATTAAATTTTTTTCATCATCAACTCATTAAACGTCCCCACCGAGGGGCACGACCTTACCCGAATAGGTGGATTAGACCTTAGTGTCCACGCGGGCCCGGTGCGGGTTAGACGACTTCACGCACAAACTTTGAATCTCTTCGCAGGCGTGCGCAGGTTTCTTCACGATGTTTTCCTTCACCGAAAGAGCGTTGGATAACGTACATATATTTTCGAAAGTTCGAAAACAAATTGGAATGTGGCGGGATTTGAACATCGGCCCGGTAGGAGGGCAACAGCCACACCATTGAGCCACCGGCGCTCCAGAACGAGTATGAATTTACTTAAATTGAGTTAGAAAGGAATGGTTCTATTTATCTTATAGAGTGCTATTCCTGTTTCACTCTACTTAAGTGAAGATCAACTCTTATGTCTCGTTCTAGGGGATAATACAGGACTTCGATATTAAAAATAGTGAATAAGACAGTTTTAACTTCTGTTTTCTTTGGCATGGTTACTTAAATAACGTAATTGCTCTCTACAGCATTTCGATTTCATCACTACATATTATAAAACAAAGTAGCTTTTTTGTCCCCATGTCCCTATATCTTTATGTGCGCGTAATATTTTAAACTACGCTACGGATTTTGAGGCGGTTTTTTTAAACAGATGGAGTAATTCAAGAAGAAGGTTTATATGTATTAACATCCATTAAATAGTGGAGAATACATATATTTTTGAGGTTTCTAAGATGTCGTAAATAATTTCATTTTTTTCGTTTATATTGCAAACTCAAGCTAACTATCAAATAATGTACTAAGTATATACACCATTGAAAAGGTCTACAGAAAACTCAGCGATGGTATTGTTCTATCTCTTATGGATATCCACAATAACATTTTCTTGTTATTTACTTCTACAACAAATAAGGCAAAATTTCGAAGCGATGTTACCGTACAGCATTATTCCTTTTCCAATTAAGTCATCACACATCAGCTCATTAATGTCCCCGAGGGGCACGAGCCTACCCGTATAGGGTGATTGACTTATTCGTCCACGCGGGCCCAGTGCGGATTGGACGACTTTACACACAACCTTCGAATCTCTTCGCAGGCGTGCATGAAGGTTTCCTCACGATGTTTTCCTTCACCGTAAGAGCGTCGGATAACGTACATATATTTTCGAAAATTCGAAATTACATTGGTACGTGTCGGGATTTGAACCTCAGCCCTCCCGGTAGGAAGGCGACAGTCCACACCACTGAGCCACCGACGCTCTTCCAATTAAGTACCTTAAATAAATTGTTGATTTAACATAGATCTATATGGTCCTTTTTAGCATATGATTTTAAAGAATATTTTCGATTACAGATTTAAAATTACGGTACATAGCGTTGCGCCGGTACTGGCCGACCGGGCAGACGGGAGCGTGCTTATTATCACATATGGATATTACCACAGATTTCCCAATACAGTAGATAGGGCAAGCCGCGTTTTTAAGTGCGACAAATGTAAGCTCAACGAGCACACACTGGCTGCCAGTTTACGCTCTGTGAGACGAGTCAAGACGCACGAATATTAGAAGAAATTACCGTTTTTCCCAAAATGCCATCTGTGCATTGTAACATGCCATCATCGCAAGGAATCAGTAAATTTACCAAGAAATATAATAACTTTTCAAAGGTAAGAACCGAAAAGAAATTGCGACACTGGGACTGCCTATAAACTTGGCGGCTTGTCCAGTCTAATTGTATATTCGGATGTCTGTGGATATCACCATTGCACCCATGCGTAACATGGGCGGGTTGCTACTTAAAAATATATTCTTAAACTGACAAATTTTACTTAACTTATATATTTAATATTAACATTTAATTAAAACCGTTTTGTTTTATTTTATCACATGCCCTCATTACTCGTGGGGTCTTTTTACTAATCTTTCGTATTACTTGATAAATGGATAAACGTTAACAGTATAAGTATCTGTTAATGTAAAAACGTTTTTAAGTGTATGAATAATACATTGATGTAATATCCCCATATGTTACATACTAGCTCTGCCCCGCGGTATTACCCGCGGTATGAAATTATCCCGCAGTATAACGTTGTGTATGTGTATATCCCAATGTCAGCTAAATTCATAACACATTTTATTTAAAGCGCTAAGTTAACGTCGAGGCTCTCAGCTGTTGCTCAACACTATTTTATAATAAAAAAAAACTTTTATATGTGTGTTCTTTTATATTAGCTACCTGCCAAAAAAAACCTGTCAAAATCGGTCCAGCCATTTCAGAGATTAACCGGAACAAATAAACAGACAGACGGACAGACAAACAACAATTAAAAATTTTTTGGTGTATGTTACGTACAATATTTATATATTTTAAAAATAAAACGGTTATTTCACTGTTACAAATAGACACTCAGATTTTATTTACATGTATAGATTTCAATTCATATTATAATAAATTATGAGTTGATATAGCGCCAACACATCAAATATTGCAAAAGGCTTTATTAAATCCAATAATATCATAGCAAATTGAATCCCAATAAAATAGGATTGCAATATTGGACAATTCAGTATTTGGTCCCGATGGAAAATTTAATATATCATTTGTATTGAGATGAATACAAGTTATAGGAGTCTTACACATTTATAGCTAACAAATTGAATGTTTTGTGAAGGCTACAAATGTAATAAACGTCATACCGTCTACTCATATCATAAATAATATACATCAAAACTCGAACAGTAGCTTGAAATATCGATTTCAGTAGGTAAAAGGTATCAACAACGGTTAGCAATGGTTTATTAGTTATTTAGCTTCATTTGAGTAAAAAGCTATATCAGAAGCATGAATGTATATAGTATGATCTATAAATGTATATATTTTGCTTAAATAAAGTTACTGAAGTAATTTAATGTTTTATTTATTATAGTATCGTTTAATGTTTCTAGGTGTTATGGTGTAATGGTTGAGACATCAACTGCAATCGGCACTAAGAGTTCCGTGTTTGATTCCCGGGCAGCACATATTCTTGTGAATAAACATGTCTGTTTGTATCGGTCTAGGTGTTTCTAGGTATAATATGTTTGATTTTCAAAAAGATATACAAGTATGTTCATCCATTGTTAAGTACTCATTACTACAAGCTTCACACTTAACTTGGAGCTAGATAGCGAAGTGTGAATGTCAGTGGATATTTATATTTGTTTTTATGTCACAAGTTGGCAATTTTGCTGTTATGTTGTTTGTAGTCTATTTATCGGGATGACATATGTAGTAGGGGCTTCCGACCTATCACCTAACTGTAACTATATTTGTTGTTAAATAAAAAGCAGATAACAGTTTCACAACCACTGCCATAGATTACAAAGTTTGGGGAGTCTAAAAATGTAACCGAACTTACGTTGGCACGGTGCCATACAAAGTTGTTTCATGTGAAACTTTCGTAGTAGACTAAAATACGTTTCCGAAACTTACTCTACTGAGATAATATGAGTTCACCCAATGTCGAACCCTTCGATAATAAAAACGCGATCAGAGGATTTATAATAATCATCAATGTTTGGTTTTGTTTCTATTACAAAGATACAAGATACAAAAATCCAATCTTTTGTTTTGTTTCTAATACAAAGATATTTGAAAAAAAAAAGAATAGTTTACTTATTTTAATACACAGTTGTAAGAATGTACATATTCTTTATACCTTCATAATATTATGTATTTATATCCTTAATTTAGTCTAATTAAAACAAATTAAGAACACCACAATGTTTTAAGATTCTCTCATTACGTCTTTTAACTCACTGTTCTATAAAATGGTCATTTCTTAATCGTTCGTCATTACTAAATAAGTAAGGTTATCAGTACCTACGAGGAAAAGATTTCTTAATTGTTGACAAACAATTTATTTATCGTCTTTATGACTTACAAAAACAGAACGCAGTCAGTGCAATATCATCGCTTGAGTTGATAACACCATCACGATGATATATATTGTGTTAGTTGGAATACTGGTTATTTTATTAGCAATATACTATTTTAGGTTCAGTGTTAGAAATTATTGGAAGAATCGTAACGTTGTACAAGTGGATGAACTTCTAAAGACTTTTATATTCGGCAATCGATCACTAGCTGAAATATACAAGGAGGTGTATGATAAATACCCAGAAGAACCGTACGTCGGAACGTATTTGGGGTCGAAACGTGCTCTGATCCTGAGAGATATACAAAACGTGCAAGCTGTTTTGAGCGGTGATTTTGAGAGTTTTCATAGTCGTGGAATAGTGACTAGTGATGGTGATATTTTGGCAGACAATGTGTTATTTATTGGTGACTATAATCGGTGGAAACTAATTCGGCAAAAAACATCTCCAATTTTTACAAGTGTAAAGCTAAAAAATATGTGCTACATTATTGAACGAACTGCTTTTGATTTTGTAGAAATGATGAAGTCAAAAAAAGATTTGAAAACGAAACCGTTTGTTGCGTTATACACATATACGACTGCTTCAATAGGTGCATCTGTTTTCGGCATAGATACCCAACTACAAAACACAATGGATTCACCGTTTTTAGAAATGTCATGGAAATCAGTTAAACCAACATTTATTGGCAATTTGAAATTTCTGATAGGCAACTTGTCACCAAGATTATACCGGTTGCTTAATTTGAAAGTGTTTGGGGAACATGAAGACTTTTTTATTGGCGCTGTTAAAGTTCTAGAGAGTCGTCGGACTAGTAGAAAGTTTATTCATGATTTTATTGATTTGTGTGTGGAACTGCAATCAGCTGGAAGTATGACAGATTTCACAACTGGTTACCAGATACAACCTACGGACGAAGTGTTAGCGGCTCAAGCTTTCTTCTTCTTTGTAGCTGGCGCCGATACTTCAGCTAACACAATGAATTTCACTCTTCTTGAATTGTCAACACGGCGTGATATTCTCAGCAGACTTCATGAAGAGATCGATAAAGTATTCGAAAATAATAAGGGACCAATGACATATGAAGTTATCGAAAAATTAGAGTATTTAGATATGGTTATCAATGAATCAATGAGAAAATATCCTCCGATTGGTTTAATGCAAAGAGAGTGCATGAAAAATACTGTACTGCCTGTTGGAAACCTCAAAATTGAAAAGGGTGTCTTCGCAATTATTCCTGTTTATGGAATTCATAGAGATGAAAAACTCTTTCCGAATCCTGATATATTTGATCCAGAGAGGTTTGCTCCATCGAATGCAAGAAGTTTGCCTAAGTTTGGTTACATGCCATTTGGAGAAGGGAAAAGAATATGTTTAGGTAAGACTTGACACTAAGTCGTCGAGGTAGGAACGGTGGTACCTACCTTGATGACTACCTTTTGTACATTTGTGTTCCGGGAATAAGAGACAGTGTTGACAGATTTGACGGAAAATAATGTCTACCTAATTATTTGTTTTCTACTTGTTTATTTTCTTCAAGACTGCATATTTCATATTTGTCACGGTCAGGTGTAACACTTACTACCGTTCACTTATGTTTTTTTTATATAATATTACCTTGCCACTAAGTGAATGCCACTTTGTGCGTTTTTCAAACCGAAAGGGTACAGGCCCAGTACAAGAGTATGGTGGATGGAATCTCTAGTACCGAATTACTGACTCCAGGATGTTTAGCTATGTTGTGTTCTGTGTATGTAATACGCTAAGATCGTTTTACATTCATCTCAACGATCGTCAATTAATTCAGGCTATAATTGCATTCACAATACTACTTGTATCTATATATTTTCCTTTTTATTTCACTTTATTTAGGATAATAAACAAAAGTCAAATATTAAATTTGCAAATTTTATTTAACTGTAGTAAATTGACATGGTTTCTATGGACACAAACTAATGAGTGTTTGTTTTTCTATTTAAGGTGCCAGATTTGCTCGTCTTCAAGTGAAAGCTGGCTTAGCGTTTTTGTTGCGATCGTTTACGCTTAAGGAGCAAACCTACACTCCAAGGAATTTCGAGAAGAGCTTCTTCAGTTTACGTGATCCAGATGCAAAATATGAACTTGTGTTGAGAGAAGACATGACATGATCTTATACCATTTTAAACTTGCATAATCTATATTTTTTAATTAAATTTTTTTAATGTATAAATTTTGTATATTTACATCCGTGTATATATTGTACGTTGATTAAATTTTTGGGAAAGATAAAAAAGGAAATAATATATTTCTCAATTATTACTGTAAATAAAAAATAATTTAAAATTACTGACTATGACATTTATCTATGGGTCCATAATAATAATAGCGAGGACCTATTTTACTATTTATGAAACAAAACAAATGACTTTATCATATTTTTGCAAAACAGAAAATAAGTATATGGATGAATATAATTTGTAAATCTTCGCAAACATGCCATCTTAGAAATGGAAACTATGTAAAGGAGTTTTGCGCTAACTTTTATTTTAAAAGTTTGCAAGCAACCAATAACATCACTGAGCTTGGTCCTTCATTAGAAACTTTTCCTAACGACGTTACAACCAGTCGCAAATCGCTGCTTAACTGCCCTAATCTGAGTGCACTTAGTCCCGCAAATCAATATGTGGTCGTATTGGGTTGATATTTTAATAGCATCCTACTCCGGATATGTGACGATTTCACGATCACAATATATCTAGTAATGGAAATTGTATATATGCGTTGAAAAGGAATAAGATGAAATCTCGTAGTCACTTTTGTGTAAGTGTACAGGACGGTCTGGATGTTCACATGATGGTAAGTGACCAGACCATAACAGAGCGGCATTAAAGGAGACCAACAACTTATAGACAGTTATTATTCTCCATCAATGCCCCACTGCGCCCGTCACCCGAGACAAAAGATGTTAGGTATCTTATACTCGGTAATTTCACTAGCTACCGTGCCCTCATCCCGAAACACAAAAGTGCATAGCACTCCTGTTTCACGGGATGATATCTGGCACTGCGGTGGTACCTACCGATACGACTCAGTATCGAATCTACCAACTAGTAAAAAGAAAATATGACTACGAGATTTCATCTTATTCCTTTGCAACGTCAAAAAAAAATCCAGTTTATAGTTTAAAAAAATAACGTTAAATAAAATTTATTTAAGACGTAGAGCATAAAGAACTTTTTTTGACGTTAGGAAGTGAAGAGGTCGATCTGGACGCTCACCTGATACTGATAACACGCCTGACCATGACAACGGCATTGAAGGATACCAACAACTTATAACGCCCGCCACCCGAGATAAGAGATGTTAGGTCTCTTATACCCGGTAATTTATATGCAAAATAAAAACTAATTCGTGATTTTCGGAAAATGTATTGTTTCCAAATAAAGTTTTCAATCAGCTAAAATACGAAATCTAATCATTGGTATAGTGACATAATCGATCAACAACCGAATGCAATAAAGCTAAGTTATCAAGCTCCCATTGTAAACAAATAAGAGCATTTTTATGTGACATTACCTACAAGTAATCACATAGAAACTAGTAATAATGTAGTCAAGGTTTTTATATCAAGCAAGTATTTTGTAACATAAAAGAAATACGCGCACTAAAAGTCCCACATCGAAATTTTCTGCTCACAAAAATAATATTACAAACATCTCATAAACGTTTAGACTCCAAGAACAATTTCACTATATTAGACAGCGGCATTATGAAGGTGGAGTGATAAGGGATATCCATGAATGATGGACACCCTCGGCAACTGAAGTGTCAAACTTCATAGAGTTAGGAACTTCATAAACTCAAACGACTATTCGCAAACAGCTGTCTATGATGATACTGGGAACTGAAATTCAGCAACTTATAGGAAGTTTTCAGTTTACGTTGCTTCTTTTGGGTAAGCTTTGCATAATACCGTTGCATTGTTTATGACTAAGGCATTTCTTCTGCTTGGGGTACAGTTGGTTCTGCATTGATAAAATATGGTTGAGAGGTCAACTGCAACACCAAGGGTTCCGGGTTCGATCCCCAGACAGATACACGAGCATGTCTGTTTGTAATGGTCTGGGTGTTTTCTATGTATAATATGTATGTATTTACAAAAAAAGTATGTTTATCCGTTGTTTAGTACCCATAATACAAGCTTCTCGCTTAACTTGGGCTAGATGGTGCTGTGTGAATGTCAGTGGATATTATTATTTATTTTATTATTAAATGATAATGAATCCTAAAACATGCCGTCCATAGAATACTAAAAATTTGGAATAGAATCCAAATTTTATTCACAAGCTCCGCTTTCTGATCTCTCAGTTGCTATCGAGGCTACCAACAGAGACCTCACATATTGCTGAGTGGAGTCGTTCCTTTGGGTTGAAAGTTAATCAGCTAAAACTCAGACCATCATAATAGGTAGCCCCTGGTATATTGCACGGATTAAGCATGACTTGCTACCCCAGATCATCTTTGATGGAATTACTATTCCCTACAGCCGTAAAGTCAAAAACCTAGGCATTACGTTTGATGACTCTTTTTTGTGAATCACCAGGTATCCGAGGTAAGTAGGAAGGTGTTTGCCGTTACGGGTCTCTTAACGTCTTAGGAATCTTTTGCGACCAAAACCAAAATAAACTTGGCACATTCGCTTTTCCTTCTGTACTGGATTATGCAGACGTTGTTATCCTGATTTATCTGTTCAACTTAAATAATCGAACTCACGTCTGCAGATCTCTGTATAAGGTTTATATTTGCCTGCGTAAGTATGACCATGTCTCCTCATATAGGTCCCAACTTCAATGGCTGCCTATTGCCGTAGAAGGGACTGTCACATTCTTTCCCTCCTTTATTCCATTCTTTCCCACCTAACACACCTCTTTATCTTAGGGATCGCTTTATTTTCGTTCTGCAAGCTTGGGCCGCATTTGCGTGCCAACTCTAAATTGACGCTTGACCTGCCATCTCACAAGACTGACTTCTACGGAAAGTCCTTCACAGTACGAGCAATCAAGCTGTGGAATGCCTTGCCCGAGGTCATTCGTCGAGCACGTCTCTTGAGACTTTTAAGAGCAGTATCAAAAAACATTACTTGCAAGTAAGCGATAAATATTAGTGATCTTATATTATTATTATTATTTTTTCTCGATCTGTCGTTGTCTTTTTCTTTATGTTGTTTCTGATTGTAGATTAAATTATCCTATCTTCCATTAGTTTATGTATTTTGTTTTATTATTTATTAGTTTATTATTATTGTTTAATATTTATTAGTTTATTGTATAATTATTTACGCAGTAATGTGTACTTAGTTTATGTAATATTGTTTTATAACTATGCATTTAGATTAAGTTTTGATTCGTTTTGCACTAGCCCGCTTACCTATAAATATTTTTCTTCTACCCAAAGGTTGCCTGGCAGAAATTGCTACCCTAGCAATAAGGCCGCCTACTTTGTACTTGTCTTTTGTTGTTACTTGTTGTTTTGTATCTTTTTTTTCTTATGTGCAATAAAGAATTTTTATTTATCTTATCTTATCATTTATTCAAAGTCGCTTTTTGTCCCCAGTCCGCTGTCAGAGAGCCTTGAATAATAAGGTGTGTTGATTTTTTGACAACCTAATTGGTTCATTGGTTCTGACAACGGCTATTATATCAAAGGTAACCGATTCGATCCATGGGTAATTAAAATATTTGTGTGCATGTACATGTCTCTTTTGAAATGGTCTGGGTATTTCTATTTATAAATATCATCATCATTAAACGTCCCACCGAGGGTACGAGCCTACCCGTATACGCGGGTGCGGGTTGGACGACTTCACGCACAACCTTTGAATCTCTTCGCAGGCGTGCGCAGGTTTCCTCACGATGTTTTCCTTTACCGTAAGAGCGTCGGATAACCTACATATATATTTTTCAGAGGAGGGCGATAGTCCACACCATTGAGCCACCGACGCTTATGTATAATATGTATGTGCAAAAATATACAAATGTTTATCAATTTTTTAGTACCCTTACTACAAGCTCCTCGCTTGAAATGGGGCTTGATGGCGCTGTGTGAGTGTCAGTGGATAATTTTATTTATTTATTTATTCAAAGACGCTTTTTGTCCTCAGTCCGCTGTCACAGAACCTTGAATAATAAAGGTCTGTTAAATAAATTCACTCAGAATGTTCGCAGGTCTAGAAGTTTAGACTAACTTGTCTCAACTACATGTATAAAGAAAGGATAAACGCCCTCGCACAGATTGGTTCGATACATTTTCCAACCGAATAAATCTTCAATTGATTTCAGCAGAATTTGATAGATGGATTCGTTAAATTATATCGTAAATATGGATATTGAAATTATTCATTTACAACGACGAGTGGATCATTTTATAAAATAATTTTAACATTATACTTTTAACTCCAGCTGGATCGTGTTTTTAAATAATAATTAATAATATATTTTTTTAAATATAGCTATTAATTTTGAATATCTACTTAGATATGGACAGGGCGTATATTTAATCATTGGCATCCATTTCACCTATTAATTAACTCATATTTTGGAATGTTTTTATAGGAACCATAGAGGTTTATCATAAAAGTTTTACAAAATAAATATTGAGTAATGCTATAATTATAATAGCTCGTTGTAGTGATTTCAAAATTATTAAGTAATATTAAATAAGCTGATCTTAATTGAAATTGTTAAGCCTCTAGTCTTTAATATATTATAAGAGAAAAACTTTGATAGCGCGTTCCAGGCGCTAATACCGTTCGCGCCCGATAATCCCCAAATCCGGGCGTTCTGTCTGATCCAGACACGGGCTTTATTGTACAGACATTCACTCGGCCATCCGTCGATATCTCAACGTCACATAGTGAGGGACCCAGGGCCTCAATTCCACTAATTCACTTGACATGACGACAGCATTACGATACTATACAATCCAACTTCAAATTTGGCATTCCGGTATATATGGTAATTGTATAGTAGAATAAATTGTCGAATAGTGTTGCCAATTAAAATCTATCATAAAACAGAGGGAATGACTGTAAAACTTTATTATTGAAAAACTATAACGATCCTAGCGCATTTTAAAGTAAGCGGAATTGGGGACTTATTTTGCTACGTACGAGCCAATTTGTTTGGACGCTGCGTCTGACGCCGAAGGGTAGGTTTAGTTGCTGCTTTTTACTTTATATGCTGGATTCGATTAAGTGGCGGTTGACAGGTGGTATTTAATTGTGTACGTTTGGGATTTTCTTGTGTTGGTTGGACCTTGTAAAGAGAGAATTTCATGTCGTATGGTTTTCTCTGAATCTGATACGTGTTTCATGATTAGAAATCGGATTCTTCAGGCCAAACAGATTATATTTGCTCGAATATAAAAATGTTCACAGTATGTATGCGATCTTATACTCGTGAACGTAAATGTGAACTAAGCTTACTGTGATATATGGCGCAGAATGGGGAAGACTTAGAGCGTTGGTAACTCATTGGTGTGGACGATAACCCTCCAATCTGACGGACACAGGTTCAAATTCCACCACGTACCAATGTGTTTTCGAATTTTCGTACGTTTATCCGACGCTATTACGGTCAAGAAAAACATCGTGAGAATTCCTGCGCACGCTTGCGTAGAAATTCAAAAGTTATGCGTGAAGTCGGCCAATCCGTACTGGGCCCGCGTGGGCGACTTAGACCTATACCCTATACGGGTTATATTCATTACAAACTTCGCTTAATAGCAGTATATAAAAACGTTACCCATGTAAAAAACTTTCCTAGTCTCACCGGCTCAAAATTAACAAATACTCGTAATACTAAACTCAATGTTCCACATAACAGCCAAAGGCAAACTGAGCGCAAATGCTTTATTCTCGGAATATGCTTACAACCAGCCTCTTTGCGGACAGCGGTGTGGGGCGCGACCGCATTCGTATAAACCCAACTAGCGGGACGCATAAAACAATTTATTTCTCTTGATGGGTGCACACGGGGCTGTATTGCAGACGGCTCAATGTTATTATTGTCATTGCTTATCATGAAATTCATTGGAGGTCAGAGCGTCGGAGGTGCATTCGTGTGGACTGTTGCCTTCCAATCTCGAGGGTGCAAGTTCCTATCTCGCTACGTACTAATGTATTTTCGAATTATATGTACATTTTTACGGTGAAGGAAAACTGCGGTTGTGCGTAAAGTCGGCCAATCCACACCTGGCCTGCACGGACGACTAAAGCCTAATCACTGTGTACGGGGAGGCTCGTGCCCCTCGGTGGCTCTTTTCCACTTACTTTCTTAGCTACAAAGTTTACTTTGAGAATATTTTGTGTTTTAAAATGAAATTATAATATTTGAAACTGGCCACACTGAATGAACGGTGACTACCTAGCGGCCATGATGGCGAATCGAGTCACTTTTGCTTAGGAGCTCCGGCGCGAGACGGACGTCTATGTGAGTTTGAATTAACTGTGTAAGAAGGGTACTAATCATACTGTGTTTAACCTCTTGAAAGGTGATACTCGAATTACAATATTGTTGTTAAAAGTCAATATTTTCTATATATAATGATTTACCTAGTTATATTGTAAATAAATGCAATTAGTGGGAGCGTGGATGAGAAAGGCGGAGGACCGGGATGTCTGTCGCAAAATGGGGGAGACCTATGTCCAGCAGTGGACTGCAATAGGTTGAAGAGAGAGAGAGAGTGGGAGCGTGAGTGTATCATATCATATGATTATAATAAATGCTTTGAGTGGGAATATGAGTTTTATTATAACATACATAAACATTCTAAATGCAATAAAAAAATATTTTCTTATAACACTGAAAAGAAATCCGTTGAACACATCCCAGTTTTCATACCACTTTACAGATACAATTCCCGTACACTTTTAGTACCTTCATATCGAAACGACGCTTTGTTTGAAATTATTCCTAGCTATCCACGTAGCGAATCCCATTTTCTTTTCCACTTACTTTCTTAGCTACAAAGTCTGTGTTTTCCAATGCATGTATCTCACAATGAACACTCGGTCGACAAAACGTTTAGCTTTATAAGTGTTTTTCACTTTAGATAAGCATTATGCTTTTAACAAATAGTTTTTCATACATTTTGAAATCTGTGGTTTAATAATTAATCTTATTAAGAGTATGTTTTTATATAAGTACGTTATAAATATATCCCACCTACATTATTTCATGTAAGATGTTGCCAAGTCGACCACATAGGGTTTGCGCTATAATAAAGCAATCGGATCTCAAGTAGAGGCAAGCTATTAAATCTACACGACCTAAATCTACCGACCCTTACTTCAACAAATTTTATAAGTAAATGTGTAAGGAATCGCCGTTTCGCTACCGTCGTGGAAGTGATGCGGATAATTAGTCTTTGATCTTAATTAAGTAATTAAATAGCCAATTCATATATATTTACTGATATATATAATTTAAATATAAATAAATCAGTATCTACTGACCTTCCACAGCGCCATCTAGCCCAAAGTTAAGCGTGAAGCCTGTATTATGGATACTAAACAACGGATAAACAAATATATTATACATAGAAAACACCCAGGCAATTACAGACATGTACTAGCCGGGATCGAACCCGGAACCACTGGTGTAGCAGCTGACGTCACATGGATAAATTCTGAACTTATAAATAGATTTTTTAGGTACGAAAGTTTAGTATAAGAGCGTCGGTGGCTCAATGGTGTGGACTGTCGCCTTCCTACCAGGAGGGCTGAGGTTCAAATCCCGGCACGTACCAATGTGTTTTCATATTTTCGAAGTTATATATACGTTATTCGACGCTCTTACGGTGAAGGAAAACATTACGAGGAAACATGTCCTGTGTAAACTTTCATATCCTAAGTCATAAATTTGCTACAAGTTTCATATGAAATTCCATCTCCCCTCCTTTTTAAGTGGTTAAGAAAAAAATGATACAAAAAAGTAAAAATATAGAAACAAACAGCGATTTTTTTTTGAGATTTCGGTTCGTTGCGATCTTTGTCGATAAAAATAAAGACTCGTATTATATATGATTAGACACATGACAACAAAAATATATCCGTCATAGATTAAAATTATAAAATCAGGTAGAGAGTTTATTTGACAAAAATTGTTTACGCTGAGCGTTGCCATACGAGTACGTATTCGCTCAGTTTTTTCTATAACACCATGAACAGAAGTAGTAGTAGTTTACTAGGTGGTAGACTGAGTCGTTTAGGTAGGTACCACCGCAGTGCCAGATATCGTCCCATGAAACAGGAGTGATGCACTTTTGTGTTTCGGGATGAGGGCACTGTAGCTAGTGAAATTGCTGGGTATAAGAGACCTAACATCTATTGTCTCGGGTGACGTGCGCGCATTGATGGGGATAATAACTGTCTATCAGTTGTTGGTCTCCTTTAATGCCGCTCTGTCATGGTCTGGCGTATCACTTGCCATCAGGTGAGCGTCCAGACCGTCCTGTCCACTTTTACATAAAAAAAAAGATTTTTTTTTACGAAATATGACTTTATCAGAAACTATATTGTGACCGGTTTTTAATTCCGCAAATGAATATAAAACTAGGTATAAATCTTCTAATTGCATTCTAATTGCTTGTACAAAGAACAAATTAGTCCGAGTACAAATGACCGCCTAGAGAGCATTTGCCCAGTGGGACAAGCCAAGTAAACTAAACGCTATTTCATTATACTACGGAAATGTTAGAAATGTTAATCTGTTTGAAATTTAAAAGATTTCTTTATGGATTTGTGCCTCTGAATTATTGTTATTGCTACTCGCCGCTATTTAATATGTATGTAAACTAACTTGATTTAATATGTTATTATTGTACGTATTTAATATTTCTTGTAAGCAATAGATATTGGACCCATGTGGTGGGAGTGGTTGAGATATTGGCTCTTACACCAACCCGGAACGGGTTCGATTCCCGGGCAGTGCAAATATTTGTGAACATGTATAAGTCTGGGTGTTTTCTATCAGTAATATTTATTTATTTATTTTATTTAAAGTCTTTATTGCACATAAAATACAAAGGCGAACTTAATGCCGAATGGCATTCTCTACCAGTTAACCTAAGGTCATGCAGAAAGAAATATAAATGGTGCGGTTAAAAAGAAAGGACCAAAATAATTTATTTAAAAATATATATACAAGGATTGAAAAATATGTAAGTATATTTATCCGTTGTTTAGTAAACCCATATCACAGGCTAGCTGTGCCATGCCATATGATTAGTTTGGAACTAAATGGCGCTGTGTGAGTGTCTCCTCTCTTCAACCTATTGCAGTCCATTGCTGGACATAGGTCTCCCCCATTTTGCGTCAGACATCCCGGTCCTCCGCCTACCTCATCCAGCTTCCACCAGCGACCTTTCGCAAGTCGTCGGACAATCGGGCCGGAGGGCGTCCTACGCTACGCTTGCCAAGACGCGGTCTCCACTCCAGAACTCGTCTGCTTCAACGGCCATCGGTTCTGCGACATACGTGACCAGCCCACTGCCACTTCAACTTGCTTGCACTTCAACTTCGCGCGCATGTCGGTAATTTAGTTCTCTTACGAATGAAATCATTTCTGATCTTATCCCTAAGAGAGACCCCGAGCATAGCTCGCTCCATTGCGCGTTGAGTGACTTTGAACTTGTGAACCAACCCCGCAGTCAGTCTCCATGTCTCAGCTACGTATGTTAGTACGGGTAGGACGCATTGCTCAAAGACTTTCGTCTTTTTCGTGTGAGTGTCCGTGGATATTTATTTACTAGCTTTTGCCCGCGGCTTCGCTCGCATTAAATTCGGGATAACACGGTACTTTCATTTATCACTATACATAGGATTTCCCCTCCCTCCAACTTTAAAGGTTTCGGGGTCAATTTCAGAATTTTTTATTAGCAAAAAATATGTTATAGTGAGCTAACCTTAAAAGATAGACATATGCTGTCGCGGACTTTTTTGTAGACCTTTAAAAGGAAAACAATACTCTCATACATGACTTTTGTGTAACTTTAACCGTTTACGCAGCGTACGCAGCGGAAGCTCCAAGTATGAAAAAATACCCCCGATTTTGAAACATTTTTCATTACTGCTCCGCTTCTATTACTCGTAGCGTGATGATATATTCCTCGATAAATAAGCTATCTAACACTGAAAGAATTATTCAAATCGAACCAGTAGTTCCTGAGATTAGCGCGTTCAAACAAACAAACAAACTCTTCAGCTTTATATATTAGTATAGATTTATATTAATTTACTTATAATTTTGTGGTACAAAAATGCCGACGTATCATTATAGTCATTCTCTTTAAGGAATGTCGGTAACCCACAGTTATATTATATTAGTAGTGCCTGTTTTCCAAAGTGCGTTTGGAGATTAGGTTTGTAACAGTCTGGGAAAATATATTTATTTTTCTCAGCAGTAGCTATTTTTAACAAAATAATAATTTAAATGAAATCACCACATTTACTGCGACGCCCTCATAAAAAAGACATGATCTCAACATGGCAATAATGTTATAAAAAATCGAGAAAAGATTTGTATGTAACAGATCAATACATTTTACGCCACTTCGCCGAACGACGCCCTAAAATTAAAGCCCAAACCTTTTACCAACCTATATAAACTTCTCCTTGTATAACGATAAAATTTAATCGCGTCTAAACTAATAAACGGAATAGGTTTTCGCATATTGATTGGGTCGGTTTATTGGGAATGGTTCACTATCCCACGGTTATAGGAATAAGGTTTTAAGACCCTAAAATTAGGAGTGTTTTTTTTAATGTTAAATTGTACAGGACGGTTAAGACGTTCACCTGATGGTATGAAATTGTCCAACCCGCACTGGGCCCGCGTGGATGACGAAGGCCTAATCACCCTATACGGGTAGGCTCGTGCCTCTCGTTGGGGACGTTTAATGAGCTGATGATGATGAAAAACATTGGTGGGATTTAAACTAACGCTCTCCAGATAGAAGGCAACAACCCACACTGATGAACCACCGCTCAATTAATATTATTTGACTTGTGTGATCGTAAAGAGAACGTACTTACCGCAACGCATCGAGCCCTCGATATGAGCCTTTTTATGTGAAGCATTATAATACGCCTTTCCAACTTTTGGCGAACAGCACTGAGATTCGGGAAGTGATTGCGCAATACGCTAGATTTTACGAGGTTTTTTGTGGCCGAGCATTGTGTATAATATGTATGTATTTACAAAAAAATGTAAATAGTATGTTTATCCGTTATTTAGTACCTACTCGTATATCGAAAGCTAATTTCTAAGTTTGGGACTAGTCATCTAGATGGCGCTGCGTGAATTTCAGTGGATATTTATTTATTTACTTATCTGGTACAATAATGCTGACGTATAATTCTAGTAATTCTGTTTTAAGGAATGTCGATA
Source organism: Leucinodes orbonalis (assembly GCA_019425675.1). Taxonomy (NCBI): domain Eukaryota; kingdom Metazoa; phylum Arthropoda; class Insecta; order Lepidoptera; family Crambidae; genus Leucinodes; species Leucinodes orbonalis. The sequence continues at coordinate 47,007 of PQWD01007871.1, read as the reverse complement.
GTCCCCAGTGGCTGTTCTCCATAGTGTTTGGAGATCGGGTTTCTTACAGTCTGGGAAAGTATATTTCTCTTTCTCAGCAGTGCCCACTTTAACAAAATAATGATTTATAATTATTAAATTACTACACACCGATGAACCACCGACGCTCAACTAATATTGCTTGACTTGTGTGATCGTGAAGAGAACGCTTACCTCTACGCCATCGAGCCTCGATATGAGCCTTTTTATGTGAAGCATTATAATACGCCTTTCCAACTTTTGGCGAAACAGCACTGAGATTCGGGAAATGATTGCGCAATACGCTAGATTTTACGAGGTTTTTTGTGGCCGAGCATTTTGTGAACGATTGTTGATTTATTCTGGGCGAATGGGGATAACTTGGTGTGTAAACTGGGGATATTATGTCATTTTGTTATGATCAATTTGTTAAACTAGTAACTCGAGTTTCTTGGCGGCTCTTCTCGAAGATCCTACTTATTCCGAACCGGTGGTAGAGTCACAAAAAAATATGATAATAATAACAACTGACGACTCAAAAGTATCTGTAACAGATTTATTTGAATAAAGTTTTTTTTTCGTTCTTTCTTAAACTAAGAATTTTAAGAAGTAATTTCAGCTTTGGGTATTCCACATAGAATTGAAGTCACTCAGTAAAATGGGGCGTAAAAGTTTGTATAAAACATACCGCAATCTCCAAGGTGAAACGTAAAATTGGCATGTATGCGAACTATTTGTCACTATGTGTATTTTTAAGTCCTAACAAGAAGATTCGTGTGAGACTCTACCAGCAAAGTAAGCAGCAGATTTTGTGCTTCTGCCTTCTAAATCAGGAACCACAGAACAGTTTTACCTCGAATTTACGTGAGCAAACAGGCTGAAGGCTAATTTGATTATAATTTAATTACCTCTGAAAGTTGCAATAAAACTATTATTTACGTTGTCTCAAATAACAAACAACTCAAAGTGTCTATTCATTTCCATTAAAGCCCAGGAGATAAAGTTTAATCAATAAATTAGATTCATAATCGGAAAAACAACTCTAAAGGCAACACTTAGCTAATTGAAGACTTATTGTTCTCGATAATTCGATGAACTTTCCTCAAACAGTTGCTTTATGATATCACTATATCCAACTACATCTGAACGGGGGTTGCGTATTTACAAAGGCCTGTTTATTTTCCTGTCCGCCTGCTACAACTGACTTGTGTCAACTTAGTTACGAAATACGCGACCTTTTCCCCCTTTTCATGTTAGTTTGTGTACACCAAATGTATTGGGAGCTGAAGATTTGTATAGTACGCAAAAGCATACAAAGCTCAGACGCTTGTATTGGATCCTTTCGGAGGTGTGCTGATTTAATGAGGCTTGTATTGTGCATCGTCTATGAAGAGTTTCAAATTTGAAGGTGAAGTCGGCCAATTCGCATTGGGCCCGCGTGGACGACTTTACACTCTTTACAGGTCGTGCCATATGTTGGGGTCATAATTATCTAATCATGATGTACTGTGCATACGTTTCGTATACAATGTGCCACTACAGAGCAGTTGGAGAATTCATACATTGGAATGCTGGTACTTCTTTTCTGATTTTGAAATAAACAAGCTTAAAGCATCTCTCTCGGGCACAGGCTCAACTACAGCATAGCAAAGGGGTTTAATATTAGATGTAACTAAAATGTCGGTCGCTGGTGGAGGCTGGGTGAGAAAAGTGGAGGACCGGGATATCTGGCTCAAAATGGGGGAGACCTATGTCCAGCAGTGGACTGCGGTAGGTTGAATAGATAGATAGATAAAAGATGTCATTCGGCTTCAAGCTTCTTCCTAAGCTCGATTAATACTCCAATCATAATATAACCATATAGTACATACATACATACATGAAATATACCGTATAAGTAGACTTACATCTTAATAGGAACTGTTGAGAATCACAAAGGTTGAGAGTAACATGTGTCCAAAAGTTACTTACTCAAATAGGAAACTTGGATTATAATGTCGATTAATTTACGGGCTCCTTTAAATTCGAATATAAATTAAAACCAATTTCAAATACCTAATTTCTTTTTAATAATGTATCACTATTGTAAGACTTTTATTCAATACTGTGCCCCGCGGTATAACATATTCTCCCGCAGCCGCTGACGCTCGGCACAACATAATATTTTTTTTTCTAAAATCAATGTATTGCTTAAATAAAAAGTAATTACTTAAATAAATCAGTTTATTACATCCTAAAAATAATACCTGCCTAAAAAGTCCCCTCCAAATCGGTCCAGCCGTTGCAATAATTACAAAAGCCGGATCAAAAAACACAAAAATTTAAAAAAAAACTATTGTATGTACCGTATATAATGTATATCCATAAATGCATGTAGAAAAACTGTTTTTCAATATTACAAACAGATGCTCAAATTGCATTTATATGTATAAATATAAGTAATTAATGGCACGAGGTAGGATCCCTCCTAAATAACGCTATGCGTGTTTAAACTTCACACCGACTAGTTATCCAAAAGTCGTAAACCCATAACACTGAACTATAGCCAAACTTAATTAGAATATTTCGTGGAATACCCATTTACATCAGCCCTTATATTTGTTGTAACGAATGGTAACCGAAACCGAACAACGAAAAGTTAAATTGAATATAAATCTATTGGCGCGACGTTCACCAACGTTTTCATGCGTTTTGAAAGTACGAAAATCATCTTTCGGCGACGGCAATTAGATCGAGAATGGACGACTTTATAAATGGTAGTCCAAGAGAAAGGGACCCATCAATATTGGGTAAGGGTCGCCTTGGGCGTTTAAATAAATAAAATAAGCAGCCCGTTGGCAATTAGGGATCGTGAGATTTTTTAATTTGTTCCGTAGCTAGCAGAAGGTTAAATTATTCGTTTACATATTCAGCGAATTTATGGTCAGAAAATCTCTTCAAAAATGTATTTTACATTTTATAGAGAGATTTTTCTGCCTGCGGGATGAAAAGAATACTCACTTTTTCTATCACAATAAACAATAATTCATAAGTGTTTTTATGTCATTAAGTAAACGCAGGTTCAGTGTTGAAGGAAATTCATAACAGCAGGTGGTCATAATTTTCCATCGACGCGTTCTTACGGCCTTCACCCGCGGTGAGAGATGTTAGGTTAGAGACCTAACCGGAAATTTTACTAGCTTCAGTTCTTTAATCTCGAAACACAGAAGTGCATAACACTGGTATTCCAAGGGACGATATCTGGCACTTAATCTTAGAATACTATATTTTTACTCTAGATATCGTAAATAGCCTTATATTTTTATGTTCGTTCAAATCGTATTCTGATAAGACGTAGTCCGTATTAAAGTACTAGACTTTAATACGGACTACGTCTTATCAGAATATACATAGCAGTTTTCCTTCACCCGTAAAGAAATACGAAGTCTGCGAAGATATTCAAACGTGGTGCGTGAATTCGGCCAATCCGCACTAGGCTTGCGTGCATTTCTAAGGCCTATTCACCCTATACGGGTAGGCTCGTGTCCCTCGGTGGGGACGTATAATAAGCTAAAGATCCTGACATCGTTATGCCAAATACATGATATCAGTTTACCCTGCTAGCATCGTTAGTCTTTTTGAAACTCAGATAAGAACCCAGTCTGAGCTTTGACTGAATTTTTTTTTACATTCTCGGGGCGCTTTTTATGGTTTATATAAAATTAATGTTTATATAAAACATGTTATTAGTCTAGCCCTATCCTTCGCCATCAAGCGGTCTCGGAATCCTTATGAAACAGGAAGATGTTCCATAGTCTAAAATGTTTAGCAAAAACATAGACTACGGTTTAAAATGCCCTCAAAAGTCCAGAATCTTCTTTCTTATCAGAAGTAAGGTGATTTAGCAATTTTTCACCAATTTGAAAATTGTGGTGAAAACTAGAACTCGCAGGACCGACCTACGACTCTTGGAACTACCGGACTCTCCCCATAGAACCCGATTTCAATTCAAAATAACGATTACAACTTTAGTGATGAGGGGTCATCCAAATACGGTGATATCAATTAGTTCTGACCAAACAACGTGATATATAATTAAAACCCTCCCGAGTAATTAATTGGCTCATTAGCATATTTCAAATAATAATCAAATAGCCAGTTTCACCCGTTCGCCGATTCAATGGCCACCGATTCGCCATTCATATTGACGTTTAATTATTTGTTTATAACTAACTGATGACGGGCCAGTAATGAGTTTCAGTCGGATATTGTACGAAATATTTTAATTTAAATCTTCAATAGGCTGATTTTGTCGAATATTTACGATTATAGCAGCTTTGTATTAATGGGATGAAGTAAAAAGTAAACCTGAATTACATTTATGCTATTTTTTCTTTTCAACTTTTTAAATAGGTACGCAAACGAGTATACGATAGCCCATGGGTGCAATGATGTTATATGGAATTTCATTGCAAGGGTGCCGATATCATGTTAAGTACCTAATACCAGTACCGACGGATCATGGTTACTCCATAGGAGCTTAAGCGAGTTGCCAAAGTTAAAATATCTCTATTCAATTAAATCTTTTCTGGCGTACTTAAATAAGTCGCGAACCACAGACATCTGAATATACAATTAGACTGGACGAGCCGCCATGTTTATAGGCAGTCCAGTGTCGCAATTTCTTTTCGTTCTTACCTGTGAAAAGTTATTATATTTCTTGGAAAATTTATTGATTCATTGCGATGATAGCATGTTACAATTGCACAGGATGGCATTTTGGGAAAAAACGGTAATTTCTTCTAATATTCGTCTTGACTCGTCTCACAGAGCGTAAACTGGCAGCCAGTGTATGCTCGTTGAGCTTACATTTGTCGCACTTAAAACGCGGCTTGCCCCATCTCCTGTATTGGGAAATCTGTGTCGCGAACGAACAAATATACACAGTTATAATATCTACCAAATAGTGTCACGGTAATGGGCGATAAAGCTCGTCTAAAATGTTTGTCAAAGTTGCTAATGAGTCCAGTTTGCGCCATTAAAATTTCATTTTAAAAGCATGTTTAAAAGCGTAATTATTTGGCAGGTGTAACGTTTAGAGTTTAAACTAAAACTTATATAGTAAAAAATATAAGTGGTTTTTACTGTGGTATAGATTTGCAACCTTATTAATATCCTTCCTGATATAACAAGTAACTTCACCTTATGTAAGTGATCCAAAATTGTATCAGTACATATGACGACCCATTTGGTGTAATGGTCGAGTCGTCGGCTACTACACCAGGGGCTCCGGGTTCGACCCCCGGGCAGTACAAACATTTGTTTGTATGAACATGTCTGTTTGTATTGGTCTGGGTGTTTTCTATACATAATCATCATCATCAGCTCATTAGACGTCCCACCGAGGGCACGAGCCTACCCGTATAGGGTGATTAGGCCTTAGTCGTCCACGCGGGCCCAGTGCGTGTTGGACGACTTCACACACAACCTTCGAATCTCTTCGCAGGCGTGCATGAAGGTTTCCTCACGATGTTTTCCTTCACCGTAAGAGCGTCGGATAACGTACATATATTTTCGAAAATTCGAAAATACATTGTACGTGTCGGGATTTGAACCTCAGCCCTCCGGTAGGAAGGCGACAGTCATAAAATGTATACATAATATGTACTAACAAATAAATTTATATGAGTATATTTATCTGTTGTTTAGTACCATACTACAGGCTTCACGCTTAACTTGGGGTTAGATTGCGCTTTGTGAATGTCAGTGGATATTAATATTTATTTATAAGATAATATCGATTAGTAAAAGGCGTCGAAGAGGACGTCGGTGGCTCAGGAGCGTCGGTGGCTCAATGGTGTGGACTGTCACCTTCCTACCGGAGGGCTGAGGTTCAAATCCCGACACGTACCAATGTGTTTTCGAATTTTCGAAAATATATGTACGTTATCCAATGCTCTTACGGTGAAGGAAAACATCGTGAGGAAACCTCATGCACGCTTGCGAAGAAATTCAAAGGTTGTGCGTGAAGTCGTCCAATCCGCACTGGGCCCGCGTGGACGACTATGGCCTAATCACCCTATACGGGTAGGCTCGTGCCCTCGGTGCGGACGTTTAATGAGCTGATGATGACTGTCAATACAATCAATATATTTGGCTTATTTTTCGATACTATTGAAAGCCCAGTGCGGATTGGACGACTTCACGCACAACCTTTGAATCTCTTCGCAGGCGTGCGTGAAGGTTTCCTCACGATGTTTTCCTTCACCGTAAGAGCGTCGGATAACGTACATATATTTTCGAAAATTCGAAAATACATTGGTACGTGTCGGGATTTGAACCTCAGCCCTCCCGGTAGGAAGGCGACAGTCCACACCACTGAGCCACCGACGCTCTATTATCTGTATTGTCAGTAATATCCATATTATCGATAAGCCTGTCGACAGTATTGCTTTAGCCGATAATTGGGTCTATCTAGTAAGTAACTGTAACTTTATATCCAGTTTTTATTCTACCATATCTAATCTTGTCTATAGCAGTATGCTTAATCGTGATCACACCTTCATTTCCACAGCTGGAGACAGTTATGACAATAAAGATGGACGTATGCATGACGGAAAATAATGTTGAAGGCAGTCACTGCTTAGTAGATGGGAGTGCGAGAACAAATGGTTGTTTGTTGGCTGACATTATATTCATTTATTTCATGCATTATGCGGTTTACAACATAGGTATTAAGTATACACGTAAACCCTGCCAGGGCATAGCATAAAGTTACATTAATTGTTCTTAGAGGCTAGTACTTATGAGATTATCACATAGGTATGTATTAAATTAAACAAATGAAAATTAAAACATTAAAAGCAAAACAAATGAAATTAAAATAAATGTCTTTTTATATACAACTGCAGAAGAAATTAAACAAAATGATAAATACGTACAATTTATGTTTATTGTACTAAAATTACTTTTTTATTATTATGAAATTAATTTCATAAAATTCTATTATTACTATTTATCATTTAGGAATTTCACCATTTGCCTGTAATAAACGTCGGTGGCTCAATGGTGTGGACTGTTGCCTTCCGATCGGCACGGCGCTGGTTCAAATCCCGCCACGTAACAATGTGTTTTAGAATTTTCGAAATTACATTAATGTACGTCATCCGACGCCTTACGTTAATGAAAACATCGTAAGAAAACTTGCGCACGCCTGCGAAGCGATTCAAAGTTTGTGCGTGAAGTCGGTCAATCCGCACTGGGCGTGGACGACTAAGGCCTATAGAAACCGAGGGGGTGGGGCCGTTAAATGAGCTGATGATGATGAACGAAACCTTAATTTTGCCTTACAATTACAAACTTTACCCAAACTTCATGATATTTTTAACAGAACTATTTACCAAGCTGCTATTGTATCTAAAATTTATTTACCACAATTTGTACTTTATGAAACTAATAAGTACTCAAGCATTTTAGAAAAACAGTGTCTGTATTATTCTAGTCAGCGTACAAAAGCGCTTTGTGCGGTTAGACGGGAGCCTGTTAAAAGCAAATTAATTTCATAAAATATAAATCAAGCCGTTGTCATTTTGATAGGAATATTATATAATGTTGGAGCATTTTCTTTACACTCGCCGACGATATCGCGTTCGCAATCTAATTATGTGAACCAACTCGCCTCTTGCGGCTGCAATCTCTTCGCGTGATATCACTTGAGGTTTTCTTTGAATGGATGAGGCAGTTTTATTTTCAAGACTTATTATTTATCTCAAACAATTTTTGTTACCATAAGACTTGATACGTGAATTGTTTTCTTTTGATACGACAAGCGGTAATATTTAAGTTCTCCCTAATTGAGGACTGGTGTTATTTGTGATGTTTTGATTAAAGAACATCACATAAAACTGGACGCACTACGATGTAAGAACAAAAAAGTAATTAACTAAACACTTCTCGTAAGCCGAACAATTGGATAAATCGAATATATACTAGGTAGAGTCGATACTGAGTCCTCTAATTAGTTACCACCGCAGTGCCAGATATCGTCCCGTGAAACAGAAGTGTTATGCACTTTTGGTGTTTCGGGATGAGGGCACTGTAGCTAGTGAAATAACAGGGTATAAGAGACCTAAACTCCGTTGTCTTGGGTGACGGGCGCAGTGCGACATTGATGGAGGATAATAACTATCAGTTGGTCTCCTTTAATGTCGCTCTGTCGTGGTTAGGCGTATCACTTACCATCAGGTGAGCGTCCTGACCGTTCTGTAGACTTTTGTTCAAGCATTCTCAGGACACACATTCTACATCGTTGTATGCTTGCTCATTTACCAACAGGAAAATAAGATAATTGGGTATTCAAATTAAGAGTTTGCTACATCCTAAATACCGATGCTATTTCACATAAGGCATTATCATAAGTTGTTTTAAGAAATAAATCAACAGACTTTGTATGCTCTGCGATGTTTTATCGAACATATTATGTGCTTCGTTTTTATGCCTTATCCATTGGAATCAACACTCGACGTTGCTTCTCGCAATTGCAACGAGAAAAATAAAAAGTATACGTTTTTCCTCAACACCGCCGGTTGTTGGTTCAATTTTCGAATTCAATTTAGATTTACTGCACTTTTAGTGTTTCCCGGGGCTATCTGCAATCACGCGGCATGATGGTTGCATAACAATTGTTGTTTACCTTTTCTAGGGGACCGAGTCACGTGGCTCTTTTGTTCGATGACCAAGTCTTTACACTAAGTTGTACTTACAAATTAAGGTAAAGGACTTAGGAAAAACAGTTATCCTAGTTTTAAAAGCTACGTGAATGGATGAGGTAAGGACCAATATGCTCGTCAGCAATATCAGACGATTCACCTTTCAAAAAGATAAGGTTAATTTTAATGTTTCAAAAAACTTTGAAACGCTTGTACGAAAGGAAGACATTTTTTTTGCTATAGGGACTAAACAAGCAAAACAGACACCTGATGAAAAGTGTTTACTATAACCAGTGACAACGGTGACTCAAGAAGTGCCACCGGTATGTTGCTTGCCTTAGAGTAGTTCAGTTCCCGTTGCCTTCCGATATTGAGGGTGCAGGTTCAAATTCCGCCACGTGCCAATGTGTTTTCGAATTTTTGAAATTATTTGTACCTAGACGCTAGACGCTATAGTGATGGAAAACATCGTGAGGAAACCTGTGCACGCCAACGAAGAAATTCAAAGGTTGTGCGTGTATTTACTAATCCGCAATGGGCCCGCGTGGACGAATACGGCCTATATACCTTTACGGGCTTATGAGATGATGATAATGAGCTGATGATGATGAGCAGTTCTATGCATTAAGAGTGCATTTATTTTCATCATCATCATCATCATATCAGCCACATGATGTCCACTGCTGAACATAGGCCTCCCCCAATAACTTCCACTCCAAACGGTCGGATGCTATCTGCATCCAACGGCCACCCGCAACCTTCCGTCCATCTTGTGGGTGGCCATCCCGCTGCGCTTGCCGGTACGCGGTCTCTATTCGAGAACCTTTCGGCCCCAACGGCCATCGGTTCTTCGGACTATGTGCCCTGCCCATTGCCACTTCAGCCTGGTAATGCGAGTGAATATGTCGGTGACCTTAGTTCTTCTACGGATCTCCTCATTTCTAATTCGATCACGTAGAGAAACTCCAAGCATAGCTCCTTTCCATCGCTCGTTGCGTGACCTTGAGTCTATTGAAGAGGCCCAACGTAAGAGACCACGTCTCGGCACCATAGGTCATCACTGGTAATACGCACTGGTTGAAAACTTTTGTCTTTAGACATTGTGGTATATTGGACGCGAAAACACTTTGTAACTTCCCGAACCCTGCCCAGCCAAGTTGGATTCTTCGATCGACCTCTTTCTCGAAGTTGGACCTAATTCGACTTTTGACCTTTCAGTCTCCCAGCGATGCAGTATTGACCATCGTATATCGAAGTGTTGAAGTGTTTGTATAAAAACCCACATGTCAGTTCGAGTGCAGGAGCAATGTACAGAGGCGATTCCATTGCAGAGAGGTGTAAGACAAGGAGACGTTTATATCACCAAACTCTTCACCAACGCAATGGAAGATGCTTTAAACTCCTGGAATGGGATGGATTTGGCATCAACATAAACGGCGAATACATCACTCACCTTCGATTTGCCGACGATATTGTAGTCATGGCAGAATTGTTGGAAGATCTCAACACAATGCTCGAGGACCTCAATCGAGTTTCCGAACAGGTGGGTCTAAAGATGAACATAGACAAGACAAAAATCATGTCAAATAGCCATGTAGCATCCACCTCTATTTCAATCGGGGTCTCGGTTCTTGAAGTTGTCGCATTTATTTTGGTGCTTAAAAATTAAAACTGCAAACTATACCTATACCTTTCTTAATTAACCAAACTTGATTTAGAAGGCCACGTTCAGGGAAGCGTTGGTGAATAAAGTAATTAAGAAAATGTAAGGCAAAACATTAAAAAAGTAATAAATGTTTGGAACATTCCAAAAACCACCCGCTGTAAACTGCTCTTTTACGTTCACATTCTTTTGTAGTTTGAGAGCTTTAATGAGCTCAACAAAATTCCCTTGCCCGAAAACGCAACACACATAAATACCCGCTTTTTATTGTTATATTAACAATTACATAAATGGGTGATTTATGTGATATGTTCACGTTACAATAAATTATAAGATTAAGGCCCGTATTCTGCTGTTGGCCGCAGGTGGCCTTTACACCTTCACCGGGCAATTGGCGAATGCAGATGGCTCTCAGCCTTAAACATTTACACAACGAGCCTAAGAGCGTCTCAGAGTGGAACTAGAATCTCGGCATTGCGGGGGGGAGGGGGTTACCTAACATATGTTTGGGAAGAAAAGCGGCCCGGCATCCGCCGGTTACGCGAATAGGGACTGTGCGAACCTACAGGAACACGCGACGATGGCCCACGCCGGGGGGACGGAATCTCGGTTGTCGATTTGTAGAGTGTTGTAATGTTTTAGCTATGTGAAATACCGTGATAGGGTTAGAATGAGACTCAAGCGTTGATCTTTACTCAAATATAGTTAGAAAGGGATTAATAGCGACATCCCTTTTTTACTCTATTTAGGTAAATATTAACGCTTGATTCGCTTTCTAGAATACGAGGCTTAGTATTTTTCTGCCGTAACACTTCCTATCAGTATCAACTAAGATATTTCCTATTGCTAGCATTACTAAATATGTCTACTGTTACTGCCTCGCGATGTTGGAATGACCTGCCACCGCCGCTACGTGATCTAAAAACATATAATACTTTCCGAAAACACGTCAAAAGATATCTTTTATGGTCACAGACGCATGGTTGCTTACCGTCGGAGTTCTCACGCTGCGGCACGAGTTGGTCATCCCAACACCAACTTGCCCATACAATTTTTAGTTTGTCTCTGTCTGTATGCCTGTTAAATCCTTTTCGTCTTACTTTTGTTTCTTTTACTGTATGTACTCGTTGTGAAAATTGTTATATTCCTTCCTTGATTTCATGTAGTCTAATTTGTTTGTTTATTGTCAATGTGTCAAATGTCATTAACCATAGAGTAAATTGTAAACTCAATAACGTTCCGATTCACCACTTGTATTTTTTATTTTAATTAATTAATGTAATGTTAACTTTTCTTGTAAATGTTTTATCAAGTGTTTATAGTTTTATTTTAAAAAATTGGTGTGTAGTAATATGTAATGTTTTTCTGACTGTGTTTTTTATTGTAAAGGTCAATAAATAGTTTTTCTTCTTTCTTCTTCTTTCTTACTAAACAATGTTAGAATTTGTTATAAGACCAATAAATAATTGATAATTTTTACAGTGTACATTGATGGTAATGGTTAAATCTTCGTTTGATTTGAACTATTTGATCGCTGTCAATAGTTTATTCTATCTCAGAAAAGGGGTGAACACTAGAGTGAGGGGTCCTACACAACGTCATAGCTTCTGACTTTATAGTAAGTACATGCGACGACTGCCAAATGCCAAGCGCAATATTTACTATTAACTAGGTATCTTATCCAATAATTTATCAAAGACCATGAAGATACAATTGGATCGTCATTTATAGATTTTTGGACTTTTTGGAAAGTCACTGTATATGAATATAATAATCCGTGGCGTCAATCCATACAATAGTGAAGCTGGCAAGATTTTAAAGATATTTCAAACATAATAGAAGATAAATAAATACCCAATGACATGCACATAGCGCTATCTAGTCTCAGGGTACCTATAGGGTAATACTAGTAGGTGGTAGACTCGATACTGAATCGTCTAGGTAGGTACCACCGCAGTGCCAGATACCATCCCGTGAAACATGAGTGTTATGCACTTTTGTGTCTCGGGATGAGGGCGCTGTAGCTAGTGAAATTACCGGGTATAAGAGGCCTTACATCTGTTGTCTCGGGTGACGGGCGCAGTGCGGCATTGATGGAGGATAATAACTGTCTGTCAGTTGTTGGTCTCCTTTAATGCCGCTCTGTCATGGTCTGGCGTATCACTTACCATCAGTGAGCGTTCAGACCGTCCTGTACATTTATAACATAAAAAAACGTATCTTGAAATTAGAGATCGCCAAGAACATTTGAAACCCTTTAACCCTTTATTTGTCAGAACTCTGACACATCGTCGTCGTTTCCGCGAGGCCATATCGCACAATATTCCCTCTGGCGGTGCTCCAACTGTGTTTTTTGGGGTCAACAACATTGAGTGTTGGAAACAGATTTGGAATGCTACGGTTGTTTTGCAATTTCATGAGCGCATGCTCATGAAATTGTTCTTAGCTTAAATTTCATAAGCTTGGTAAAGTCAGAACTGAGAACAAACTGAAAATAGTTTTGAAGTTACTACACATGCTATATATTTCTGTTAGAGTTGTTTTCTGAATTATATTAAGCTTTACGCTGATCAACAGGACAAATCACTGAAACGTAGTATATGTCTACTGTTAAGTGAAACGTCTCGTCCTTCCTCCACCTTATCGACTTAAATACAGACCAGTCCTGAAAATTATGTTCACATACATACATTTTGAACAAATTTATTAATATATTATATATAGAACACCCAGAAAAACAACAAAAACTAGAATCCACGGCAAAACATATACATTAGCTAACAATAACGTTTTGTTCTATCACATTTTCCCTAAATTGGATTGTGAATTTACATTCCTGGAACAAATGGACGGACATGTAAGTGGTCTTTAACGTTTCTCCCCGAGACGTAAGGGACCTTTGAATTGCGCTGAAAAAGTCACCGTCAAAGTTTCTGAGAAGGGTTTCGTTGTAGCCGCAGAATATGCAAATGGCGACGTCAGGTTGTTCTGTTGTAAAATTCCAAAGTTTCGTGTAGGACATTCTGTATAACGTATAACATATGAACATTTTTTAATCCATCATTCTAATGAGATAGAAATATGAACGTTTTAAATTAAAAAGAGAAAGTTAAGAGATCTTCATAATTATATATTTACAAACGTTTTGACTTGAAGAAAAGTATTGAGCAATGCGCCCTACCCGTGCTAACATACGCAGCTGAGACATGGACACTGACTGCGGATTGGGTCACAAGTTCAAATCACTCAACGCCCAATGGAGCAAGTTATGCTCAGGGTGTCTCTTAGGATAATATCACAAATTATTTAATCCGTAAGGGAACTAAGGGATCAGCAAGTTGAAGTGGCAGTGGGCTGGTCACGTATGTCGCAGAACCGATGGCCGTTGGAACATACAAGTTTGGGGTTGAGACCGCGTCTCGTCGCGTCGGGCCGATGGACCGACGACTTGCGAAAGGTAGAGGCTGGATGAGAAAAGCGGAGAATCGGGATCTCTGGCGCAAAATGTGGGAGATCTATGTCCAGCAGTGGACTGCGAAAGATTGAAGAGAGAAATAATATATTTACATTTTCATCATCACCGTATCAGCCAAGCACTCCAACACACAGCACAAAGTTAATGATTCCCTCAATTGGACTACAAAAACAACCTGGTAATAACGAAACAGGGCTAGTTCAAGCGGAGGAAATTATGTTTATATTATGTACTCGTAGGTACTATAAAATTCATCAATATGTCATTGGGCTGTCGCTGTTTAAATAACCAGACGTTCGAGAATACACATTAATGGATTTCTTTTTGTTTTCTGACGGCATATGAATAATCACTGAAATATTTTCGACCTCATATTTCACTACAATTCGGCTTTGGTGCGTGTTTTTCAACCATCACTTAAAAATATTTTTAGACAAGAAATATTACCTATATTACGATTTATTAGTCCAACTCGGTTTTATATCAAGGTTTGGTTTTCTGTGTGCATCGGTTGCAAAGAGAACGCAGAATAGGTCGACAAACAACAAACCAACGAAAGTCTCAGACGAGATTTATTTCTATAAATGTCTGTTATAATTTAGGTAGACAAGATTCCGTGCCCACACATCCGTGACCCGATTACACCTGGTGCTCATCTGGAGCACAAACCGCAAAACAGTGCGACCGGTCCCCGCACCGTACATTATGGTAATACGCAACTTCGGACGGATTCGCGCTTTTAGTTCGTTTTGTCCCTTTGTTTAAACTTTGCAATTGCGAGCAAGTTCGTTTGGTATCACGAGTTGTATCGTCGGTATATAGGCCGAAGTCGTATGGGGACAGATAATTATGCGTTTGTGAGACTCAAAGACGAATTGCCAAGTTTGTGAACAATGGAACGCGTCATCCGTTCTCTGGATTGTTAGTATAGGCTTGTTACATGTGAGTTGTTATAATTGTCTGTCAAATCATTATTTAGGTATATATTTGAATTAAATATAATGATAGATATATATCTTTAAAGTTGTTTTTGAGGAATATAAATATTTTTTTTACATGGTGACATGACCATAAAGTTCGGAGTTCATCTGAGTAATTTTGGCACTGTTAACAATGTATCTCTTAGCTACTTAGTACTCTTTCTATAAGGAACTCTTAACTGCAAGGATCTCAAGTTACCATATTTCTAGTACACTTTTACTTGCGGACAACGTATAAGTGTAACTACAGGACTTGTACTAGCTCCAGTCATACAGAAACACCCCTCAACTGGAAATAGAGCGGGCTATGACCGGGGTCGCAATCAGGTATAAAATAGGACCTTTTGTAACTCATGCGAGAAAAGAGACAAATCATGAAAATTACAAAGTAGGAGTGAATCTCGTCTTTAATTGAGAATGTTTTGGCAAACGTATAACTTCTTTACGAGCTAGGCCACTTTTATTTTATAAAAATCTTACAAAGCGATTTTAATCGTTAACTGGCGCCCTGAATATACATAAAAGGCTACGTTTTACTAAAGGAAAATATCTTATACGCGAGTAACACCGTGGAGTATCTAATGAGAAATAATACGTGTACAGACATAATAAATATTCCAAAATAAAACCTTACTTCTGGATTCACAAGAAATACAAAACCTTGCGTTTTAATATCTCGTATAACCGAACTACAAAAAATACATGCCCATACTACCCGAAGGCACTGGCATATTGCGTATAATCTCCAGAGGGTAAAATATAAAAATACCAGCGAATACGTCTAGGTATTAAATCTTTAGCGATGATTTATTCAGCTCGAACGCAGACACGTCTCGTATGTTAATAGAAACTTACTCAAAGCCGTTCAAAGGGCGCTTTGGAAAGCCTAACTAACCGATGATGACTTTCATAAGTACAGATCCAAGTCTTTACTTTATTATTTATCAATCAAGAAGTATTCTTTATTTAAATAACACTCATGAATGTCAAATGAAGCTGGCACTGCACTGATTTCAGCAAGAAACTTAGTATAACTAAGTTCTTTCTAACTTTTCAACAAATTAGCATATTGTACTCTCATAATTACTTATATTGTTTCTCATCATAATACTAAATAATAGAGCGTCGGTGGCTCATGTGTGGACTGTTACCTTCCGATCTGGTGGGTGCAGATTCAAAATCCGCCACGCCAAATCCTTTCAAATTTTCGAAATAATATGTGCGTTTATCCGATGCTTTAACAGTGAAGAAAGTCATTGTGAGGAAACCTGCGCACGCCTACGAAGAAATTCAAAGATCATGCGTGAAGTCAGCCAATTCGTACTGGGACTGCGGAGATGACTAAGTAGGCCTTAGTTACCTGTTACCGATTTATTTATTATTTTATTATTTATTTTATTTATTTTACTTTAATTATAACGTTTGCTAACAATTACAATAATTAAAGATAATACATTATAATACATCTAAAATTTTACTCTCACTCATCAAATCTCTCACAAAACTCAAGCATATCGGCAATATATCCTTCCATTCATCAGCAACAAATCACACTCTGGAACCCATCCAGAAGGGAGTTCAACAATCTGAGGACCCTAGGTACCGTGATTGTGCATGAGATACTGTCCGACAAGAAGGCTCTGCCAGTAACTTATGGCGTCTACTTCTGTAGTAATTGTTTGTGGGTAAATAATTTACACAGTTCTCATGTAAGTCGATAGAATCAACCATCCTCTCAGTTTTAGAGCCAATACTATCATATTCAACTTCCGCCTTACTTCAAGCGAGTTGTACCCCAAACCGATGGCTCGTGACCCTCGTCAAGCTGACGATGATAATACAAATAATTATGTAAAGTAAACAACTCTTTGCAATGTAATCTTTAAACAAAGAAAACCAGCTTAAGCTAGATTTTGATATCAAATAACCGCTTCGATCTTACGCTAGTTGTAAGCTAACAAAAAGCGTGGCGTTCAAGCGCGAGCAATATCTTGACAAGTGGCGGAAGAATCCGATTCCAAGAAACAACTTGGATTTCCTAGGCAACAAATCGCGTGAATACACAAGCAATATTTATTTCATTGTACAATACAACTCCGGTTCAAGCCACGGCTTATAATTAATGCAGTTTAGTTAGGTAGAAAATTCAAACTTTTCGTATCATTAGAATATGAATGACAGTTTTATTTCTAAAGTGTTTATATCCTGCGAGGATGCACAAGACCGCGAGAAGGCCATAACTGTACGAAGGGGTACCTTTACAACCACGTGAGGTCGCAATCAGGATAAACCGTACAGATGACGATGATTTCTTAAATGTTAAAGTTCTAGTATATTAAATTACTTGAAAAGTAATCCATGTCAAGATTTTAGCTTTTTGAGTAAATATGCTGACCAGTACTCGTGGCCTTTTCTTTTATTTTATTTTGAGGAAAACATAAACATGGTGAAGACTATAATATATGTCACTATAAAGTGTTCGTAAACTGGTGTCTACTAAAAGTTAAATTTATTAAATAAATAAAAAGATTAATATAGATGCAACCACTTCCAATTCAAAACAATACTTCAAAGTCTTCAATCTTCGAATCACTCCACAAAATACAAGTTCGTGTAAACAGTGACATTGCTTTGGATTCGAGGCACATCCCAAACTGATTTCGTTGTCGTGAGCGACATTAAACGCATGATTTGCGCTAGGAAATGCAGCCGGGACAAAGAATTGTAAGGAAACTAGAAAAATATAAAGGGAACAATTTAGCACGCTGTCGTTTTGTATAAGTGATTCAAGGAGAATTGCTTTTTGGCACAAATAATAAACGGCGACAGAATATTATGATAAAACATATACGTTTAAAAGTTAAATTTATTAAATAAATAAAAAGATTAATATAGATGCAATAATAATAAGCGTATTAATAATATTATATAATATTATATTTATATAATATTAAGCGTAGTGTGGGACGTCCTGTGGCGCGGTGGTCTGATGACTTGCGAAGGGTTGCCGGCGGAGGATGGATGCGGGCTGCTCAGGATCGGGATGGTTGGCGCTCTTTGGGGGAGGCCTATGTTCAGCAGTGGAGGAATGTTGGCTGATTGATTGATATACGTTTAATAGTAATTTGCTAATTTAACAAAAAGAATTTTGCTTGAAATAAAACTTGTAAAACCACACAATACATTTAATTACATACTTATTTAAAAAACGACTTGGATTCCAGATACAATCTAAAAAATCAGTGATTTGAATCGCATTGGACTGGTAAGTATGTAGGACTGTTGGTCATTGGAACAATAGAGTTGTCAAGTAGAAACCTCTTTTTGCAAAAGGTCGCAGGTGAAGGCGGGATTAGGAAACCGCAAGACTGGGACAACTTGCATAAAAAGGGATAGAACTATATCCAGCTGTAAACCACAATGAGTTGAAAAGGTAGAGGTCTCATCTGCAGTTTTCATCCAACCTTAATTATCGAACAGATATTTATTTGGTGACACTTCAAAATGCGCCAGCGCTCGCTCAATTCAATAGCCCTAATAGATAGATAGATAAACACTTTATTGCTCACATTTTATTAACGGTTCTCAAACACAGAAAAGTCAGACATATAGTGGGCAAAGGCGGCTATCGCTACGAGCGATCTCTTCCAGGCAACCTTTGAGTAGAAAAGATCTAGAACGTTCACTCCATTCCTTTCAGTCGACGCGCAATGTATTATTCCAATATGCAAAACAGAAAGCCTGGTCCGTATAAACAACGACACGGATTAAATTCCAAACACATCGGGTCTGATTTCCCGCCTCGGCGACGCACGCACGAGCCGCACAAAGGTGCAACCAGATATTTGCATACCCCCCTGTTCTAGCATCTCACAAGACAATGCTAGAAATAGTTCGGGGAAGACTATTTAGAGAAAATTTACATTTATTATGGACTAATTAGAGGAACTAATTTATTGACAGGTAAAATGTATTAAGAAGTAAGTATAAGTTTAAGTATTTGTCTTCCGTTTTCTACGTGATAGATTTCATGGCAAAACTTATCCCTTTTCATCTCTCAAATATTTTTTTCTTTACCATTAAAGATAAAAAAATAATAAGTACCTCACTTTTTGCTTAAATAGGAAGAAATTCGATATCGTAATGTACATAATCTATAATATTGTTCAAGTTTCTTATAGTCTATATAACTCAGCATCCATGCCAACAGGAAAGACGTTGTAGGAGACATCTGCATAAGTTCTGAACTATTAAGTACGGTTCGCACAAAAACCTGGCTTTTTCTTTATTATTTTTTTGTTGGCAAAGGAGCAAACAGTGCACCTGATAATAAGTAACACCGCCGCCCATTTATAATTGCAATAATAGAGGGCAGAGAAATGATTTAAGCGGAAATAAGTCTTTTTGATACCACGTTGTATCTCCTAGAAAAGACTTCAAACGGTTCAACTTTAAAAAATACTTCCAGAGACAGGCTGACGTCTTGCATTCATCTAGCTAGATGGTAAGTGGTTGCAACCACATGCATCCCTGAACAATTTTACTTTTGGTGAAGGTAATATCAAATTTTCTGTGGCGAGATAAATATAAATTTGTGATGTTAACTCTAGATAACACAATCAACGCCGAAACCGTGTTTGAAGGTACATTACTATAAAAGTATATTTTTATATAAATGAATGTAGAAAAGTTTGAGGAAACTACTCAAACTTTTGAAAACATTTTTTTTGGTGACCGTATACAAGGCGCAATATGGACATAATATGGGCGTGTATGTGAAGTGACAGATGCATCGGAATCTGTTAAGCAAATAAACAAAGTAAGACGGTGAAGTTTTAGCGTCAATATACTCTGTATTAGGTATTTATATAATTTTCATCAAAGTTATCGGTTTCCTGCGGCACTGCATTTGTCATAGGAATAAGTGCTACTTAGTGTAGGCAAGATATGTTTTAATCATTTTACTTAAAGACTGGATAAGGTACTTAGCTAGTGAAATTACCGGGTATATCAGACCTAACCTCTGGCGACCCGGGTGACTGGCGCAGGAAGTATCGACGTGGAATAATACCTTTTTTGTTTGTTTTTTTACTCAGCGCCATTAAATATAGAAAACACCCAGACAAATACACACAGACATGTTCATGTTTGTATTGCCCGGGGAACCGGGAACCCTCGGTGTAGTAGCTCACGTCTCAACCATTACAGCAAATGGGTCGTCTAGTTCACTTAAAATGGTGACTGATTTTTTTAATACTGCTGTCATGGTCAGGCTTGTCACTAAATTTCAGATGAGCGAACCGTCCTGATCATTTTTATAGCTTAAAAAAAGACACGCTTATAATTAAATCTTTACTTATACCCACCAAAATCAAACTCAAAATATCCTTTATTTAAATAAATCTTTTATAGATACTTTTGAATCCTCAAATAGTCATTATATTTTTATGACCCTTCCACCGGTTCGAAATAAGTAGAATAAAAATAATCTTTGAGAAGAGCCGGTAAGAAAGTCGATAGTCACTTTTATAATTTTATATCATTGGCTACAGAGTTATGTCATTTAACTACACGTAGCTTTCATAGACGTATTATGAGCGAATAATTTATTACAAAGATTTTGTAACTGGAACACGATGTGCAATACCACACATCTTTATACGATAAATATTCGTCAAAAATTCTTTATGAGGATATTTTAAATCTGTAATGAAACTGGTGCAAGGGCACCACCATATTTAAAAATATAAAGGGATAACGTTAAAAGAATAATGATTATCCTCGAAATGATTGATAAAATAAATGGATGACCATTATCGCAATATCCCATTCCAATAAAACCTCATAGTGAAAAGTTAAATAATATTTGTAAAATAAAATGTTCACAATACGCAGCTGAGACATGGACACTGACTGCGGGATTGGTTCACAAGTTCAAAGTCACTCAACGCGCAATGGAGCGAGCTATGCTGGGTCTCTCTTAGGGATAAGATTAGAAATGATTTAATTCGTAAGAGAACTAAAGTTACCGACATAGCCCGCCGGATCAGCAAGTTGAAGTGGCAGTGGGCTGGTCACGTATGTCCAGAACCGATGGCCGTTGGAGCAGACGAGTTCTGGAGTGGAGACCGCGTCTTGGCAAGCGTAGCGTAGGACGCCCTCCGGCCCGATGGATCGACGACTTGCGAAAGGTCGCTGGTGGAAGCTGGTGGTTGAGAAAGGCGGAGGACCGGGATGTCTGGCGCAAAATGGGGGAGACCTATATCCAGCAGTGGACTGCAATAGGTTGAAGAGAAAATGTTCACCGGACGTTTCCATATCAACTGTTATTCTAAATTATGAGCTGTCACTGTAAGGACGATAGCGTATAATCAATGATATTCTATCTAAAGGTAGGAACGCCATCCGTGCCTAAAAAATGAACCGCCGAAGAGAGTCCAGTTTGTACTCTTTCGTTTAGGTGCTGTCGCTGCATTCGGAACACTTTTCCGAATGCTTACTTTTTAAATCATTGCGTACAATGAATAAAATAGATAATGGACATAAACATTTCGTAACAATTAATCCGGTTCAAGTCGATGACCTAATTGTTGCAGTGACAAAGTCATCATCAGCTCATTAAACATCCCCACCGAGGGGCACGTGCCTACCCGTATAGGGTGATTAGGCCTTAGTCGTCCCCGCGGGCCCAGTGCGGATTGGACGACTTCACGCACAACCTTTGAATTTCTTCGCAGGCGTGCATGAAGGTTTCCTCACGATGTTTTCCTTCACCGTAAGAACGTCGGATAACGTACATATATTTTCGAAAATTCAAAAACACATTGGTACGTGTCGGGATTTGAACCTCAGCCTTCCCGGTAGGATGGCGACAGTCCACAACATTGAGCCACCGACGCTCTCACAGTGACAAAGTAATTTACAGAAATTTAAAATCGACCAGAGAGCATTTTTTACAGATTTAAAATCTATTGTGTCTGGCGTCTTAATGCGTCTTTGGCGGTTAAAGGGTTAAAACGGTTGCAATAATGGGATTGGAAGTTATTGGGCATATGCTAAATAGTCGACATCTTCGAGCTTATGAAATGATAATGAGGACATCAATTATGATTTGTTTAGTCTAAGTATAATCCGAACAAAATAGTTTACAAGACTAAATTGATACTTTTTTCGATAAATCTCTGTAACATTGTTGAATCTGTGCATAAATCACTCAGAATTTTCGCACAATCTACGTCCACGGTAAACATGATCGATGGATAATACATGTAAAATATTGCAATCCCTTTTTAGGGTTCCGTAGCTAAATGGCATAAAACGGAACCCTTATAGATTCGTCAAGTCTGTCTGTCTGTCCGTCCGTCCGAATAATACAATCCCGTTTATCTCCGAAACTATAAGCACTACACTATTCAAACTTTGTATGTATATGTATTCTGTGAACTGCTATTAGGTTTTGACAAGAAACTTGAAAAAATAATAATATATTTTGCGGTTCCTCATACATTGAACTGAATCTCAAAAATTGATTTTCATCGCACCCCCTGTGTGTGGTATCAATGTGTAGAGCTTCAAATGATATCGAGGTTTCTAATATCATTTTTTTATAAATTGAATAGTTTGTGCAAGAGACACTTCCAAAGTTGAAAAAATTGTGTCCCCTTTAATTTCTAAATTATGGGGTTGATAAAATCGAAAAAAATGGATGATGTACATTACCATAAAATCTAACAACGAAATTTAGTTTGAACGATTTCTGGTGTTTTTATACGTCTAAAACGGTGAACCACTATTTTTCATATTAAAGCTGTAGTAGGTGCCTAAGTAAATAAAAATTACATTTTTTTATGTTACTTGCTGCTCCGGAACCCTCCACGAGCGATTCCGACTCGCGCTTGGCCAAGTTTTTGTATGATGTAGTACAATATAACTATGTAAGCGTTCCTAATTGGTAAAGGTGTTGTTGTCGATGTTTTGATAATTATTTGATTTATGGGAATCTGGTACTGAGTTTTAAACTTCTTTTCAGATGTCACTACATGAAACTATATTGCATGTGGGAACCGGGAGACTGAATGAAAACACGTATATTGAGTGCACTCTGGTATAATGGTCATCTATATAAATGACTTACAAACTATGTTATTACTAACTTATGTCTATGTGTGAGGATTGGCTATACACACTACACCCTCCCCCGATTTAAGAAAAAAATACATTGAATGTTATTTTTTAAAAACAGTACTTGATATTCAATTAACCGAAAAACTTATTCGGGAATACAATTACCAGATAAAATTCATCATATTTATTTGGAAATAACAAAAACTATTTCATATCCAAAACAACGGAAAACAATTATTCCTAGTTTAATGTGCCTTACTAAGATAGTAAATTTATTTTATTTACTCTATTATTACATTCATAAATAGGTACAGCAGACAGGTTCCTCCACTAATATAATATAATATAAATTTATTAATACTGAATTATCGCAAAAAAAACATTTAAAAACTTATAACAAAATTTTGATATAAAGCAATAAGTAGTGAACTCTCTTCTAAATACACTTCTATAAAAAAATACAGCCATAAAAAATCTACTCAATACAATTTCCTTTAACTACCATAACCATTTCTCTAAAAAACATTATTTCTTTTTCCTTCATAAACTTACTTGGCACAACACACTTATCACAATATCTGTATTCCTTTATTCTCATTCCTGGTACATTTTTTACCTCTTTGGGTATTTTTCATTGGGCCTGCAGGTCCCTTTGTTAAATTATTTGGTACACTTTTTACTGACATATTAGTCATAATTACCTACTGCACCACGCAGCTTTATTTTTAGGGGCATGTTTTAAGATTACATAATCTCCAACTATTTTCACGGAGAGAAGCTCGTCTACACCATGATCAAATAAAGGATCTGTCACCCTGTACCTTGTACCATTTTAATATTCATCATAACTTTTAACTACACATACACTTCAATATCCTTACGTGCCTTCTTCTATCTCTATTCAACTCTCATCTCTTTTACTACTTCAAAATATACCTGCTTTAAAACCTTTCGTGACATCAAAAAAAATTTAGTTCAAATGTTTATTTTACTTTGGGTGATCAGACCAATCGTATAATAATACACATTTAACTAAAATAAAAATTTCCATTACACAAACCTTTCACCTAAACATTAATATCATAAACATAAAAAAACTTTCTTTTTTCATCCATTATTCAATCTTTCATATTCAACTTTACAAACTTTTAAATTCAATCAATGCAATATGTGCTTTCCAAGAATTCATTCAAATATATATTTCTAACATTCCTCACGTATCATTCGTTGTTTACTATATTGAATGACATTTCGAAGAAATCAAAATCATCGCATTGTTGTTATTGAACTCTAATATAAACGCCGCTGTTGTAACGAGACACATTGGAACAAATTTCGCTGATGTAGTAAACATGCATGAGTGATACGCTGCTACTAAGCAATGCAAATAATTACGTAGGTAGTACTTTCTTAAAACATTACAATGATATATTAATTTATAGCTTTAAATTTAGAAACAAATGTTTAAAAACTGCTAAAACTGAGAAACATTCTTACATGGAAAACACGTGTATCACAAACTCAACAATTCGTACTTATTCTGAATTTAATCTATACACGATTTGCAAATTCCCTAGCATTATATTCTACAGATAGTAAAAAAAAACTTGCCGCATTTTTTGATAATTTGGTCCACAAATTTAAAATATTATTTTTTAATTTCGATTCAATATCATGGAAAAATATTTGAAAACGTATTTATGACCTGCCTGCCTCTTATTATCTTATAATTAATTAAAAGTTACATACCTAATATTTTACTTAATTAAGGCCTCAATTAGTATAATATATATATATAAAAATCCACTTAAAAAAATCGCATCACCTCATATAGTTTTTTTTATATTCTTCGCAATCACTATATCGGCATTCGGAAACCCGCACTTAGCTTCTCAATCGAAACCTTGGACTCGAACTCTCCCGGCAGCCAGCAATTTCACATCATCACGTCTCCGATTCCCCCAGCAGCTAGTCGCTTCTCGCATTCTTCGATTGCGTACGACTCCCGGCAGCTCACAATAATTTCCTTTTCTTTGAATCCGTTCAGCCATGACTTTATTTCGCCTTTAGTATTTTATTTGAACTCCTGTACTCTTACGCGCAGCACTGCCAAAAGGCAGCACTGGCAGGGTCGCCATGCAATGCGGGACACCGGGAGACGGAATGAAAACACGTATTGAGTGCACTCTGGTATAATGCTATCTATATCAAATGACTTACAAACTATGCTTATATACTAACTTATGTCTATGTGTGAGGGAGGTTGGCTATACACACTACATTATTAATATATATTTTTTTTTTAGTTTATTTTTGGACCACAAACAAGTTTGCAATACAGTTGCGATATCACTTACAAAATAAAATGAATTAAATTATTACAAACTCAGCATCGTTGGACACATATAAAGTACAAAGATATGGAAAATTGAGTGATTCCAAGTTTTGATATTTGACGACCCATTTGGTGTTGCGGTTGAGACGTCGACTGCAACACCACGGGTTCCAGGTTCGATCCCCGGCAGTACAACATTTGTGGCATGAACATGTCTGTTTGTATGGTCTGGCGTTTTCTATGTATATTATATATGTATACAAAAACATATCAGTATGTTTTATCTGTTGTTTTGTACCCATAATACAGGCTTCACGCTTAACTTGGGGCTAGATGGCGCTGTGTGAATGTCAGTGGATATTTATATTAATTTATTTATATGTGGTAGTATACAGTCTATAGGTGGTAGACTTCATGCTGAGTCTAGTCTAGTCTGAGAGATATCGCCCCGAGAAATAGAAGTGATTTGCACTTCTGTGTTGCGGGATGAGGGCACTATAGCTAGTATGTATAACAACGTCTCTAATAGTAGTTAAGCAGAGAAGACTATAAATCGATTGTCTTAACTTGACAACAGTTTCACGTTCTCGGCTTAACAGCTATTATATTAAGATACAAGTATACTATTATCACTGAAATGCTATTCAATTATAGACTTTACGCGGCTCAGATAAGTGTATCGGGGTAACTATGAATAATTTTCGCCTCAGATCGAAGTGTTGACCTTGTTTAAATTCACAATAGTTATGAAAACTATTTATGAGTTTCGATCAACAATTGAGCATTGAAACTGGTACTGGGACAATAATATTGTAATAACTTCGGAAAGTTACATTTATATTGTAAGAGCTACGTCAGTATATTTGGAAAAGTAATACTTTATTCTTCTATACAGGATTTACGTCACATCATAAAGACTATTGATAAATTTGAAAGCTGATGTTTTTGAATTTGATATTTGTATCATCATGAAACTTCACGCACGCCTGCGAGAGATTCGAAGGTTGTGTGTGAAGTCGTCAATCGCACTGGGCCCGCATGGACGACTAAAGCCTAATCTCCCTATACAGGTAGGCTCGTGCCCCTCGATGGGGACGATTAATGAGCTGATGATGATCATCATGAAAAATAAATACACTTATAATAAATACTTATATAATAAAAGAGGACAATTTAAAATATTACAACATAAACACTAAAAAATAAATAAATTTTAAGATAAAAAATATTGAGTACTAAACAATGGTCCCACGTAACCTAATCTACTTTTGGTATAGACAGTTCATGTATTTTTTTAAATTAAAAACCAATAACCAAAAGACATAGGAAGGTAGCACGCTAATTATAAATCTATGTAAAACAACAAATAACACGGAATAACTTAATAATCAAAACAGTCTTTTAAAAAACAACATATGCTATATTATAATATATATATTATATATATATGTAATATATATATAATATATAATATATATATATTAATATATATATATTAAATGAACAAGCCATTTTATATCTCACTCTGTCTCAATAAAAAATGTCTTCGACATGACCGAAATTAGTGTGCAAATGTACTTTTGACTTCAACAATTTGATTTACTTTTTTGAAAAACCCTCATTTCTATTGTTGCGTTCAAAATGATTAAGCGCTTGAACCTTTAGTAATTGGCCTTCATAATTCCTTAATTCACTTCTAAGTAAGATTTGCTTAATAATCTTCGAGCTAAAAATAGCCTTACATAATAGCTTCCCAAAAATACGTAGGTGATGTTTTAGTTTAACTTACACATCTTTTCTCTTTTTGTTCAAGTCTTTGGCGGTTTATGTTAACAAATATCGTCAATTATTACAAAAGTAAAAACTTTTGGGATTTCAGAAACTCCGACTAAATAATTAATGTTTATTCTTTGGTTATTTTAAAACAAAGACACGTTTCAATACAAAAAGTGAACTTCTTGAAAGTTTCAAGAGAATCTGAAAAATGAGAAAAATTCCCTCGAAACATCTTTTTCACGAATCATTTCATTCGTAACACGTTCTTTATTACACACCTAAAATCTGTCTCATTTTATCAGATCTAAGTTTTCAAAGTATTTCATATTTACAGCCTGAAAATTTTTAGTACATAAAGAACGTTAAAAGCTTCGAATAATGAATTTATAGCTTAAAATCAAATTATCACAAAGTACTACTTTGTGATACATTTATTTACAAGTCTTTACATTTATACCGATAATATATTTTAGTGTTAAGTCTGTACCTGGGATCACCTAACTTTTCGAAAAGAACGTCGTCAAACATTGATAGGCTAACTCAAGACATAGATACTTAAACATTGACCAATCTATGTAGAACCGCATATCTACATCACGCATCTGAAGCTGCAAACGTGAGTTTGCATCTGTGTTAAATGCATTTACATACTAAGTCTACCGAGCTTAAGCCCGAATCGCATTGAGGGCTTAGACAGAATTCATTTCATGATTTTATCAATTGTTTGTCTAGAAGCCATAGCAATATCATTAATAATAGATAACGGTTATCATCATTAAAGTTCCGAACTTACCGCTCTAGTCTTAAATTTATCCGACGCTCTTACGGTGAAAGAAACATCGTGTGGAGTCCTGCAATGGGTAACTAAATGAGACACGTATTGAGTGCGTACTTCATGTAATGTTAATCTTTTATCTAATAACTTACAGCTACTTAAATACTAACTTAATACATATGTGTGAGGGAGGCGTCTATAACACTACACCTCCCCGTGTTTGAATAAAAAGAACTTAGATTTTCCTAAGCTGTTTTTTTTACATTAAAAACTTTTTTCGAAAAAGCAACATTTTGACAATGTTATTATATTTTTTTAAATTCAATCATCACTTAGTTACCTTAATATAATTGTATAAACATAACATTATAATGATTGGTATTTTAGAAAAAAAAATCATCTCGGATTCAATCCAATTATATTTTAAAAAAATATGATTTTACATGGAGATACCTACAGTAAATATACCT
Source organism: Leucinodes orbonalis (assembly GCA_019425675.1). NCBI lineage: Eukaryota > Metazoa > Arthropoda > Insecta > Lepidoptera > Crambidae > Leucinodes > Leucinodes orbonalis. The sequence continues at coordinate 18,725 of PQWD01007871.1, read as the reverse complement.
AACTCAATTTTATTCACAAATAACAATCACCATAACTCAATTCACCAATTTCATCAAATTCAATTTCACTTTAGGTACTTCCATATTTGATAAACAAACAATGTAATATCTAAAACCGATACAATTACGATTCATTTTATTTCTAACTACATATACTATACATAAATAGTTCAGCAGACAGTTCCTCTACTTACATTCCAATGTATAATAACAGAATCCTTTACAAAATCTTTTATGAAAATAATAAATGGGTGTAAACAAAAAAATATCTACAGTTACTTATTAAAATTTCACACATTAAAAAAACGCATCTTCCTTACCCACCATTCATTTCTCTATTAACATTTTAAATACAATTTCAATCAGAACTTTTCTACTCTTTAAATAACACATTTCTTTCTATTTTTCCTCCATAAAACATTCTGGGCACAACAGACTTATCACAATATTGTTTTATTCTCATTCTTGGTACATTTCACTCATTTGGGTAATATTCACTCTTGGGCCTGCAGGCCCTTTACAAAATTATTTAATACATTTTGTTTCCTTTCACATTCTAATCATTACGCAATATACACTACTGCTCCACGCAGCTTTATTCGTAGGGGCATATTTTAAGATCAAAAATCTCCAACTATTTTACGGAGAGAAGCTCGTCTACACCATGATCAAATAAGGATCTGTCACCCTATATTATAAATAATAATAATAAATATCCACTGATTCACACAGCGCCATCTAGCCCAAGTTAAGCGTGAAGCCTGTATTATGGGTACTAAACAACGGTTAATATACTTAAATAAAATTTTTTTTTTCGTAAATACATACATATTATACATAGAAAACACCAGACCATACAAAAGACATGTTCATGCACACAAATGTTTGTACTGCCGGGGATCGAACCCGGAACCCTTGGTGTTGCAGCCGACCTCTCAACGCAACAAAAATGGTCGTCATATTGTACCGTACATTATAATATTCATATTATATACTTTTCTTCAATCAATACTTCTTAATTTCTTTATATATTTTCCATAACCACTCATTATCATATTAAATAGTATAAATGATTTATTTTACATTTGGGTGATCAGTCCAATTGCATCATAATATACATTTAACTAAAAAACCTAACATTCAACAAAACCTTTCATCTAAACTTCAACTACAATAAACATTATCTTTCTTTATCATTATTCAATCGTGCCTATTTAACATTAAAAAACTTTTAGATTCAAACGATATCATAAGTCATTTCAATTACTATTCACTCTGCATTTAAAATTACAACACACTTATTTTAAACATTACCAAGATATCATTCGGTGTTACACTATATAGAATTACATTTCAAAGAATTCACAGTCATCAGTGTTGTTATTGAACTCTAATATTACGTATGCACCGCTGCTGTTGGGTAACAGACACATTGGAACAATAACGCTGATTTAATAAACATAATGTATCTGGGAACGGACACTGCATGTTACTACCTAAGCAAATAACTATGTTCTAATACTTTATAAATTATCAATAATACGTATATATGTAAAATAAAACATGTTGATTGAAAGTTTTAATTTTAGATACAACTGAAAATTCCGATAAGAAAAAAAACTTTTGTACTTTCAATTTGGGTAAATAAATTAATTACTAACATGCTTTAAATAACGATTAAATGTCAACAATTCGTATTTATTCAAAAATATAAAAATTTTAACCGTACACTTTTAGCAAATAACTTGTCTTCTCACAGATTGTAAAAATAATTAACAACTAACTCACCACATTGTTTGATTAAATTTCATTAATAATAATATAATAGTGATTCTTGACCTGTCCGCTTACCTAATTAAACTTACGTGTACATTGTTATTAACAAAAGAAAGATAAATATTAGAAGTGTGAGAAGAACTTCTAATAAGACCTCAATTTAATAAATCTATTTCAAATAGTTATTCAAATTCCCATAGAGATAAATATCAAAAAGACTTAGGTAAAAACCATCACTGCACTAAGTTTTATTGTTTTTTTTCACACAAAGATCTTCATTTTACCTGCCGGTTTCGTCCAAAAAACTGCCCACTCCTTTGGCTGCTAAAACCTTTGACTTCGTCTCCCGGCAGCCAGCAGATCACCACATCCGACAGGAACATCTCCCGGCAGCCAGCATCTCCACAACATCTGACTCGAACATCACCCGGCTGCCAGCAATCTTCATTCTTCATATTACGGCAGCCCACATTTCGCCAGTCGACTATTGTATTCTCTTCATTTCGCCTTATATTTTTTTGCCACTGCCAACAGGCAGCACTGGCAGGGTCGCCATGCAATGGGTAAATAAATGAGCACGTATTAAGTGCGTACTTCATGTAATGTTAATCTTTTATCTAATAACTTACAGCTACTTAAATACTAACTTAATACATATGTGTGAGGGAGGCCGTCTATACACACTACAGTCCTACGAACGCCTACGAAGAAATTTAAAGCTTGTGCGTGAAGTCGGCCAATCCGCATTGAGCCCGTGTGAACGACTAAGGCCTATTCACACTATACGGGTAGATTCGTACCCTCGGTGGGAACGTATAATGAGCTGATGGTGGTTAAATTATTAAAGAGTAACGTAAACCACAATATTAACACAGAGCGCATGGACGTTAAACGCGGAGCAGTGGAAATTAAACAACTCAAGTTACAACACACTGTGTACAAATGCATCATTGTGTATTACCAAGACAGCAATAAGCCGGACAGTCTAAACATACAGCGTAATGAAAATTGAACGCGAAGCAGGGCGCATTATACAACTATTTTTACTAGGTGGAACACTCGATATTGAGTTGTCTAGGTAGGTATCACCACAGTGGTTGTCTCGTGAACCAGGAGTGTTATGCACTTTAGTGTTTCGGGATGAGGGCACTGTAGCTAGTGAAATCACTGGGCAGTGCGCCATTGATGGAGGATAATTACTGTCAATCAGTTGTTGGTCGCCTTCAATGGCGCTCTGCCATAGTTAGACGTATCACTTATGAAAATTTAATTTATGTTTGTAAATACTATAACACCTTTAAGAAAAATTGTGATTCACACAATTTTAATACAGGAATAAAAAAAATTAATTTATGTTTGTAAATACTATAAAAACCTTTAAGAAAATTGTGATTCACACAATTTTAATACTAGGAATAAAAAAAACTTGCTTTTCCGGTCTTGAGACTACATAAAATAGGTAAATCTTTTATAGAAAGATGTATAAAGTTTTTCAATAAGGTACCGCAAATATTGTAGAGTTGCCCTTTCATATGTTTAAAGTTAGAATCAAACAACACCTTTCTAAAAAATGGTACTACACTATTGACGAATATTTATGTGATAAAAATCCGTGGTCTTAAACTGCTCAGCTTTTTCAGTGTTTATGATATATTGTTACATTGAGGAAAATGAAAATGTTTTAAAAAGGCTACACTGTTGAGTTTTCTTGAGTGCTTCTTTCTCAACAGGCCAAACCACTGAACGCGCTTTTTTTCAAAGCATCAAACTCATATTTTTAGTTTAGTATTTTAATCGTTTTTTATTATATTTTTGTATATTTTTGACGTTCATAAGTGCTTTTTGTAAGCCTAATTTGAAATAAATGTTTTTGACTTTGACTTTGACTTACCAACAAGTGAGCGTCCTGAGCGTCCTAACCGTCCTGTACACTTATAAAAAACCCAATCACAAACATTACAACAACTGTTGTATCACAGGCATCATTGTGTATGGACAAAACAACAAACCACGTTGTTTGTCTCAAGCAGTCCGGATTGCTTTACCCACATGCACTGGAATCCGTATTCAGTTCATTTACATACGTGGACTGTGCTATTGTGCTATGGATGCGCTATGGGAGGATTGTGGAGCTATTTGCAAAGTGTATAGTATCAGTGTACTCGTAAGTTGATTTGAAACTAGCTGAATTCAACTGACCGGGTAAATAGATTCTCTCAGGTGCAGCTTGCGATGAATGAATTGTGTTGGATTTATTGTAGACTTGGTCGGCGAAAAGTAGGTCAAGTTATTTATGTACTCAGTAGTTGAAAAGGGTATTTTATCAAGTTACTTTGTCAAATTATTTGTGTAAATTTTACGAGAATTTTAATTATATTCAATATTGGGTTTGCCAGATTTTGACGGCTTGTCTAGCAGCGGTATTTTTATTGTTAACAATGAAAAAGAAATGTTTGGGTTTTATTATTTTAATTTACAAAATAATAAAAATTTACATCGTATAGTTTATAGAAGTTACAAATATTTTTGTGCCAAATGCTGCCAATCAATTTGGTTTATTAAGCCTCCGCTAGTGAGTTTTCACAAGTCGAAGGCTGTTCTTGCCAAACTTCAGAACCCATATGTTTTCGAACATTGTATGGCATGAAATTTCATGTTGGTCTATCGGGCAAGTATATCGGAATATCTTCAGAACTCATTTGCTCCAACGGCCATCTGGAGAGCTGAGCTACGTATTTACCTTCAGTTCTCTTAGAGATAACAATATTTGAAGAGAAGTATAAAAAATATAATAAAACTCTTCAAACAGAACTATATCAAAAAAATAATATTTCGAATTTAACTTTACAAATTCCAGTTAAATCGTTTATTGAAGTTTAGTGCTAGTCTAGAAAACACCACGTAAAGCTGGATTTGGGTCATAAAGACATAAGTCGGGACTAAATACATCCCCAGGCCTAAACCACACAAATACGATTTGTCTTAACCTGTACAGCAAAAACAGACATATTGTAGGCGTCGTGTGACAATATATAATATTAAACAATCCCATAGCACGTCCGCAAGGGACTAGTTCATATTACGGTCGCTTTATCTTCCAAGGGTTCCGTACTAGAATAATAAAGATAACTCTAATGTTATTGTTAGTGATATCGTTTGCATAATTCATTGCATACCTATTAAGTAAATGACTTGTGTGCTTTTACTGATCACAAAGGTTCACTTAGAACACTGTGTTACTCAATAATATTAACATGAAATAAATTTTACTTGCAAACACAACGAACAATAAAAGGAATAAAAATTTACTATTTTAAACTAGTTTACAGCTTAACACCGGGGATAAATAACCTTATATAAAATGTCCACTTACTAAAACTTAATATGATAGGGTTCCAAATATATTATACTTTAGTATTTAGTAAAATCAAATTTGACATTTATAAGTTTTATTTATGGACCTAAATTGAATAAATATATTTTTGATTTTATTTGATTGATTAGATAAAATCTCATAATTGCTACTAAAATACTTTAACAGGTAAAAAAGTCCACAGATGAAATTAGGGCCTAGTGCCTGGTGAAACATTTTGCCATAATGTTGGATGAAGATATCAGTATATACATGGTGAAACAGAGAACATTGGCAATTTTTAAAAATAAGAACCTACTCGTGATTCCTCCAATATGAGGCAAATCTATTGATACAAAAATTCACCTTATACATACGGAACCCCTTCGTAATGTACGTTCTAAGCATTTTTTCTGTCTACGAAAGGCATGGAGGCGCACCATGACATATGTCCGAAACAGTAAATCTTACGGAAGCCCGATTCGTGAGTTAGGGGCCCAAAATAACACGGCACACTTCACACGTACGATGTTTACATAATGTTTTGGATATAAGAACAATAATCATTAATTTATTACATATAAATATCAGCATGCTATGGAGAGAGCTATGTTAAGTGTTTCTCTATGCGAAACGAGGGTATCCATAGGAGAGCTAGGGCGACATAGCCCAAAGGATAAGCAAGTTGAAGTGGCAGTGGGCAGGGCACATAGTGCGTAAAACCGAAGGCCGATGGGGCAGAAAGTTTCTCGCGTGGCGTCCACGTAACGGAAAAGGGAGCGTAGGCCGACCCCCAACCAGATGGACGAATGACCTGGTAGCATATGAATGTCAACTGCTAGGGAACTGCCCGCGTGGAAATCATTAGGGGAGTAATTCGTTCAGCAATAAACATATTAGGCTGTAATGATGATGATATAAATAAAATTGGGGTGCCTGTTTGTAATATGGACAATATTTTTCTTCATACATAAGAATGTGTATACGGTACATACGCCAAAATAACATTTTTTTAGATTTTGTTTTACTGCGGGGGAATATCTTATAAGGCTATTTAGCCTTTGAAATAGGTACAAAACTACGGATTAAGATACGTATATACGTTTTTTGTAAATACATATTATTATATATGGAAAACACCCAGACCAAGACAAACAGTAAAAAAATCTTAGTAAACACAAATATTCACAGCTAATGCTAAATCTACTATATCCAATTACTAATCCTGTGGACTTTTTCGATCACTTTCGCTAAGGAAAAATTTCATTTTACGATTACGTACTTAAGATTTTCATATAACAATTGGCAACTAAGGCCCATATTTTAGAACGAGACGAGAGAGAAGAGTTGTTCTTCACTTAAGTAGAGTAAGGAAGGGATAGCGCTTTATACGATAAATAGCACCATCCCTTTCTAACTTAATTTAAGTAAGCATCAACGTCGAGTCTTGTTCTAGAATACGAGCCTTAGAGTCCATTCAATACATTATCTCATGTACCTCATCTTAGTTTCGGCACCTTTAGTGGCGCTAATCATCAGATGGACTTTCTGCTGCTGTTGGTAATTAGTTTACTAATACTTAAATGGATATACGTATTTTAATTGAACAACAATTCTACTAGGTAGTACACACGGTACTGAGTCGTCTAGGTACCATCGCAGTGCCAGACATCGTCCCGTTAAATATATGTGTTTTGCACTTGTATGATTTGGTATGTGGCATTGATGGAGAATATTAACTATCAGTACTTAGTCTCCATTGAAGCTGCTCTGTCATAGTCAAGTGTATCACTTACCATTAGATCAGCACCCTGACGAACCTTGTAAAAAAACACAAACAGATTAACGCATTTCAGTGCCCTCTGGTATTGCAAATGTACATGGGCTGCGGTATCATTTACCATCGGATAAGCCGTTTGCTTCTTTGCATGCTATAACATAAAGAAAAACACAAAAAGATAATACTGAAGTGGTCATAAATTTTCTCACTTAAGAATAAATATTGTAAGTTATATATTACAAGATAAAGCATACGCCAACCTAAGTATCTCTTAAGGCGGTTCATCAATTTATAACAATTTCAAATCCAACCCCGCTAACTCCAAGATTAATACATGTGTCCCTTCGCATACAGTACTTAGCTGACCTAGTTTCAAGACAAGCTGTGCTTCCAAAGCACATAAACATGTAGCACAATAACATAGAACTGAAACACATTAACGTAACGTTTAACATACAAAAAGCAGCAGTGGCTCATTGGAGAGGACTGTCGCCTTCCAATCTGAAGGGTGCAGGTTCAAATCTCGCCACGTACCATGTCGTTTCGAATTTTCGAAATAATTTGTACGTTCCGACGCTCTTACGGCGAAGGATAACATCGCGAGGAAACCTGCGCACGCCTACGAAGAGATTCAAAGGTTGTGCGTGAAGTCGACTAATTCGCACTGCGCCCGTTTGGGGAGACAGGCGCAGTGCGGCATTGATGAGAATAACACCTGTTTTCTTCAATGCTGCTCTGTCATGGTTAGGCGTATGAAGCACGGTGGCCGTGTAATTTACTAGCTACAGGGCACTGTAGCTATTATCCCGAAACACAAGTAAAGCAAAATATTCGATACTGAGTCTTCTAGGTTAGTACCACCGTAGTGTCAGATATCGACCCGTGAAACTGGAGGTTTGCACTTTTTTGTTTTGAGATGAGAGTACTAGTGAAATTACCGGATATATGAGATTTAACATCTGTTGTCTCAGGTGACGGGCGCAATTACGAAGAATAGCCACTTTATAGGGTGAATGTTTTTTAATACTGCTTTGTCATGGTCAGGCGTGTAATTATCATCAAGTGAGCGAACTGATTGTCCTAATTGTTTTAAAACATATAAAAAGGTATACTTATTGCAGCGTATAAATTTATGAAATCGGAAACGATGAAAGTTTTAATAATTGAAACGGAAAACTAAGAGCGGATATTTGCGCTTTGGGAGTGTTCAAAAAGAGTCTCTTTCTCAAATATGCAATTTGTCACTAGATAAAATTTATTTCTGGATGCGACGACTTCAGTGGCAAAGAGAGGTTTTTATCGATATTCTGAATCTTTGTTTGACGATAGTTTCATTTAATAATTCATTTTCAAAAATAATTGGACCGTCATTTCTTGTACAGAAAACACTATTGCTTGAAAATGTCCAAGACAAAGAAAAATGAAACAAAAATTAACCATTAAAAAATATAAACAATAATTTAATTATTAAAAAGAATAAAGTATCGCTTACATTTTATTTTAAAAGGTAAACATGCAAATGATTTCATTTTTTTTAGAAATAAAAAGCAGCTCCATCGAGACTTGGCTAGTTTTAATGGAATGTTTTTTCTGGGATTATCTCTGATTTCAACTATGGATCAGGCTAGTAGTATGCAAACGCTTGCAACGACGAGTCTAGACTTAGCGACTCGTCTGTTATAGCTGGTAAAAGATTAATCTTGAAATCTTGTTATTTCTATACCCGTGCAATGAGATATCTGATTTTCTAAAAACATTATTTTATATAATATAATTTTATATTCCATGAAAGATTATATTTTGATTTTATATAATTATACTTCGCCGCATCGCATGCTACTCATGTTACTGCATACAATAAAACTATCTACCATATCATGTCCCATTTAGATTTGTTCCCTCTGCAATAAATCGAAACTAATTATCTTATATTCGTCGCCAAGATTCACGAATTAAAAGCCAAGTGCTTTCGTGTACTCTTTGTACTGGTCTCTGCCTAATTGATTTTATTGTGATCACTTACAAAAAATAATTACTCAAAGATATTAAGTTATTTGTATTTTTATCGTTATTTTTGAGATACACTCGTAAAGACAGCACTACTAATCAGTTAGACGCTCTGTTTTTAAATAACGTGTGTGCTTCTGCTTTGGTACTTTTAATAGTGCCAATTTACACTCTCTTTGCCTTTCGTCGAGAACTCGAAGTGGCTATTGTAATTTTATTGTACCGAATAAATACAGAGAAAATAGCCACATACCAAAGGGTTAATTTATTGCACTCTATTTTAATTATTTGTGTTGACAATGAACAAAGAATTGTTAAAGACGACTCAAAAAAAAATTCGAATGGGGGTTTTCCAAAAAAGTGTTTTGTTCTAACTTTGGTACCGCGTTGAAGTTCGTTAAAAGCTTTTTCGATAATGTATATAATTGTAAGTTACACACTATTATTTTTATTTCTTTGTCTGTTTAAGAACTCCAATCTTGCCTTTTTTGCCCCTCGTATTTTCCTTCTTGTCTAAAGTATTTTACGGGCAATATGAATGTGGTTACCAGGTGGTAGACTTGGTACTAAGTCGTCTAGGTTGGTACCACCGCAGTGCCAGATATCGTCTCGTGAAACATGAGTGTTTTGCACTTTTGTGTTCCGGGATGAGGGCTCTGTAGCTAGTGAAATTACCGGGTAAAATATACCTTACATCTGTTGTCTCGGGTGACGGGCGCTATGCGGCATTTATGAAGAATGATAACTGCTTTTAAGTTGTTGGCCTCCTTCAATGTCACTCTGTTATGGTCAGGCATATTAATATCTCAGGTAGCGTCCGACCGTACTGTATACAGATAACATAAAAAAATGTGCAGTGAAACTTAACACAGTCTACACGTTCAAATAACCATGCACAGCCTTAAAAAAGTAAACACTAACTTATTTTCTTTGAAATTGTTTTCTGCAAAAGAGTTTAACTGTTATAACAGATATATTTTGCGATTGATTTGAGGGATTTGAATATTGATATTTATTTGCTGTGGTCTAAATAAAACGAAAAAACAAGACATTAATCTCAATAACCTCAGTATTCAGACAGCTAGCGGACTAAAAATAATTTTACTTAAGTATTTTTAGTCGAGTTTCTGACGGTCCCAATTCGCGGTCTTGAAATCGAATTTGACGGTCAAAACAAACCGGCGAAATACGGTATTAACCGCTCACCCATCAGTATTCAGGCTATACCGCAACCTCCAGGCGTCGTTACAGCTAGATGCTTATTGAATTTGTTTTTTTCTCACCGAAGGAAGCTTTCCGGACTCATTTCCCTCGTTACTCCCCTTTTCGACCTTTTTGCGCGTTCGGTATTTTTTTATGATTCCCAAGTTGACGCGAAAGTATAAAGTTTCGTGAAGTCTTACGACGTAATACAAGCTTACAGAATCTATAGTTTTTACCGACTAAAAAAAGCGTGGTGAAAAGAAGAGAGATGTCCATAAGCATCGAATTTAAATCTTTGTTGCATTAGTATTTTTGACATGGCGTGCACAAATTATGACTAGGGTATGCTAAGTGAATGACACTTATCGCAAAGACAATAAATAATTTATATTCTTGTCAAACTGAGTACTTTAATGACAGATCGCCTATTTTGTTAAATCTGTAGAGGAAAACAGGCGAATGAGTTGGAATCATTTAATTTGTTGGCGATTTTCCAGGATGTCTAGACACACAGTGTATGCACTGCTTATTTGCATATACGCCACGGACTTTTGACTTAGTATTTTTTTATGATATCAGGTAAGACTTATCTTGTACTGATTGTAATGATGAAACACTTTTTTAAATTTTGAATAAGATCTTTTCAATAAACTGTTGTTCATTGCTAGACATAGTCACCATATAATTCCAAATATCCCGGAATTGTTAAGTTTCTTACGAATTAAAATAGCATATTAGCTAAAACAACATAATATTCCGTTGACTTTAGCGATGTATCTGTCTTGTATATTAATTCAAGAATTTTATTCAGCTTCAAGAGACATAATTTAACACTTATCAATTCAAAACATAACAAAGCAAAAGGTTAAAAGGCCAAAGAATGCCAATTGTTCCTATATTTTTTCCAACAAAATTTCAAGCTAGTAGATAATAAACACAAAATCATAAACGATTAACAAACAACAATTTATCAAAGAAATACAACGTGCGGACTAAGATATCGCGTGATACAAGACCGTTAGGCTCGAGCCATCCCCACGTATGTACGGTACAATAGCTCGGTACAGTGAGCCTCATGAATACATTTGTGTGTAGATATACACTCTATTAAGACAATTCAATGTGCTTAAGTGCCTCGACTGAGTCCTAATTACATGGATGCACGGAATGGACTGGTCATGCTACATGTATTGACAGCTGTTGACAAGGTTGACGACAAAAACATTACGACTAATAATGAAAGTTATAAGTTCATAAATTGAGCAAGACAAGCAGAAAATAAACCTTATAAGTATTTTTTTCTTTTGAGTTACAAAATCCTAAAAAAAATGTATGGTAAAGATGACAAATAAAACTATATGCTCAATAAAATAACATGGCACCGCTAACAAAACATTTTGCAATGGATGACCCTCTGAAACGTTCTCCGAATATGATTAATCAACACCATATGCTTTACCTTCATTAATACGCAGCGCACTGTACCCACTGCGGTTGTGCGCCATGTTTTGCCATCTGTCATTCATTTAAGCCGTGGTTTTCAGCGTCATTTGTTTTTCGACCGAAACTCGACAGCTGGTATTACGTAGTCAGTTGTAAAGAAGCATATGGATTGAAGTATTCTATGGATATACTTTCGAATACGAAATACGAAAGAAAAATGAATGTCAGGGTTACTGAACGTTTTACCAAAAAAATATCATCTTTTTTTGCATCTTTGCCGTATCGAAGAAGTGCAATAGGATTTTGGTTATAAAATGAAACCAGGGTCTCTTATTCAACGTACAACCTCTGATATAGTTTAATAAAATTCTAGGTTGGAAAGATGGAAAATAGGGTCAACAGTTCAACGAGCCCGCTAAGCATTAAGTTTTCAGATACGTGGAGGGCTCAAATTAGGGAATATACAGTCTAATAAGTTTTATGTTAAACTGAAAGCTTTTCTTCCATTAGGACCAATCCCAAGCATTCTACATCCATTGGCTGACTGCCATCTTAATAAACCAAGTCATTGCACTATTTGGTTAGGGGCTAACGTATGCTTCTTTTAGCGTAGTTTCCCGAGAACTTTTCTTTCCCATCCGCCATCGGTCTTTGCACTGTGTTCTGATTATCTCGCAACTGTATCAGTTTTATTGTAACTGTTTTAATTGGGTTAGTAAAGTCAAAGAACCGAATGAACAAAACCTCGCAAATGCGTATGGCTAAAGGAACTAGAAACCAAATGCATAGATCCTCATTTGCATACAGTCTCAAAGGAAGAAGCCGAGGCCAATAAATTACATGCTGACCGACCCCAAGCACATCCGAACAGTTCACTAACTGTAACATAGTTATTTATCAAGTTGCCCAACTTAGGCGAGTTGACTGCATCGGAAACTTCTATAGCATCTTCCAAGTTGCAAGTGACACGTACACGGGCATATAATTGGTGCAACTTGCTCGACTGTAAGTTGGGTACAGTTTTACGCTTATACAAAGCTATGTTACAATTGTTTGAAGATTATTTGTTGGAAGGAATGTTCTTTAGCAATTGTAATTGATTAAAGGTAGGTTAAACAGTTTTTAAATTGATTGCCCTTTGAACCTTGAAGTGACAGTTGCGTTCAAAAGGTTAAATATGCAGTTTTGGGTTGTCAGAAAGACTATAGAACTTACAATTAATTTTATTGAATCAAAAGCCATAGTATAAGTAGATACCTGACAGAATTATAAGCAGAAAATATATTTGTAAGCAGCTATATTTTTTATTCACGATGGGCTTGCTCTTGAACACATATTCCTAGTGGAAGTGAAATGCTCTAAGATGGAGCGAGCTTGCCCAGAAAAAGCCTAATTACTCGTTTTTTGCCACAGGGTTCTATGTGACCGGAAACACAGACGAAAGCAGATCATTCCAATCAATTATATATTTATTTAATTTATAAATATAAAGCATAAATTTATTTTTTCGTCAATAAAAGCATTGCTCATCTTATTAACCTAGAATACAGTGTACAGTGTAGAGCGTCGGTGGCTCAGTGGTGTGGACTGTCGCCTTCCTACCGGGAGGGCTGAGGTTCAAATCCCGACACGTACCAATGTATTTTCGAATTTTCGAAAATGTACGTTATCCGACGCTCTTACGGTGAAGGAAAACATCGTGAGGAAACCTTCATGCACGCCTGCGAAGAGATTCGAAGGTTGTGTGTGAAGTCGTCCAATCCGCACTGGGCCCGCGTGGACGACTAAGGCCTAATCACCCTATACGGGTAGGCTCGTGCCCCTCGGTGGGGACGTTTAATGAGCTGATGATGATGATGACAGTGTAGAGATGATGCCGTATTAATGTATCACAAATAAGCCACAGCTTTACAAACGTTGTCCAACTATTCCCAAAATTTCGTTAAGCAAACTTGCACATACAACTTTATTATTATGTGCAAGATAGACACGTGTATTACCACCGCATAAGTTTGCCCAATAACGCTACCTAGTGGATCTAACTGCAAACTAGATGTAGTAATGTCTAGGTGTAATAGCGACACCGGTTTCCAAGATACTTTACTGCTATTGATAAATTCTTATGTGGTTTTGTAAAGATCACTTTTTGTTGTTTTCTATCCACTGACATGCACACAGCGCTACCTGAAACTAAGCATTAGTTTGTAATATGGCTCTAAACAACGGATAAACATTCTTATAGATATACATAGAAACATCCAGATCAATACAACAGACATGTTTATGCACACAAGTGTTTGTACTGTGCGGGATCGAATCCGGAACCCTTGGTGTAGTAGCCGACATCTTCGACCATTACATCACATGGGTTGTCAAAAAATATACCATGAAATAGTATGTTATACCAATTTCCGTATCGATAGGCAGATATCACTATTTCTTTGTTATGCTCCTGATACAAGTATTTCGCTCGTTTCATTTGCATTAATCTTTTAATTCATGCGTGTCAGTTAAGGGTACTCATGATATGACCATTTAAAAATGATTTTTTTATTACATTAAAATAAACAATAATAATAATAGAGCGTCGGTGGCTCAGTGGTGTGGACTGTCGCCTTCCTACCGGGAGGGCTGAGGTTCAAATCCCGACACGTACCAATGTATTTTCGAATTTTCGAAAATAGATGTACGTTATCCGACGCTCTTACTGTGAAGGAAAACATCGTGAGGAAACCTTCATTACGCCTGCGAAGAGATTCGAAGGTTGTGTGGATCCAATCCGCACTGGGCCCGCGTGGACGACTAAGGCCTAATCACCCTATACGGAAACAATAATAAAAAATCATCATCAGCTTATTAAACGTTCCACCGAGGGCACAAGCCTACTAGAGTGTTTAAGCCTTTATCGTTCACGCGGGTCCAGTGCGGGTTGGACGCACAACCTGTGAATCTCATCGTAGGCGTGCGCAGGAAAAGTAATAACAAATAATACATGATTTTTAATTAAGCTATTAAATTTTGTAAAAAAAAACAAATACACAGCATGAGATTTTATTTTCTGATATGGTCTCTAAATTTCTGCTAAAATTTTAAATTTGATTACTGATTAGCAGCGTATTAATTTAACTTGTTAAATTATTTTTGCCAATAACTTTTGTTTCGGTAGTAAGCAAAATACTATGTTGTTCAACTCGTTGTTTCTCTCCAAGTGTTCGTTTACCTACATATCCCAACTATTTATATCAGCTACAGTGCCCAGCCGCGCGGCCACTCAAAGCGGAGTATTTCAAAGCGAAACTTCGCTGTGCAGTTTATCGGCGCTACTGTTGCATACGAAGACAAAATGCGCTTCGTACAGTTTTTCCGTGTATCCACCGGCCGTTTCCACTGCGTTGCTAACTTTTAGTCGGAACGCTGGCTCTGAATCTTGCCGGTGGAAAATCGGCATGGAGGGATTTTCGTGGAAATGTCGGTCGGAGCGTGTGAGCTTGTTGTGACGTTTCAGGGTGAATATGAAAGTCGTGTTTTTCAGTTCGTTAGAATATTTTATCGTTGTCTCTTTTTGCTTTGTTTCAATATGGTAAGAAATTATTGGCGACTGTATAAATAAAGTTGTGAATTTGCAAAAACGCACTTGAGGTCTATGGGTACGGCTTTGGCGACAGTATTGGTTGAGGCATCGTCTATATCGAATTGCTTTGCAGACGACGCTAAATTGCTTTATTTTGTCACAATGAAAATCACACTGCGAGCGCCTACATTTAAAAAATACGGACGGACTGTCATTAATACAAAAATATATCCCTGAAATGCCGTATGCCTATGATGTCATTTGTTTTTTGTTGTATCTCATTAGTGTTTTAAACATAAATTATGTAGCCAATTGTACATATACATAATATGATTTGGATTGTTTTTATTTTATATATTCAAAATCCACAGCTCTTAAAAGTGTAATTAACAAAAACAAATTATAAACTAACAGCTAATAACGGATTTTACATATGTAATCCTAAATTTTATTTAAATTTTTCTTATGTTTACTACTATTTTGTACCATTTCACAAGCCAAGCCACGCTCTTTTATATATATTTTTACCTAACATAATCAATGGCTCTGCTGACTTAAAAAGTGGCCTAATTTGGACACACTTTTCTTGTTATCGTGACCCCGTCCATATTTTTTATAAGTTCATGACCGCAACAAAGAAATTTACACAGCTAGGTACAATAACAGTTAAATACTCTTAAAGGCTATTAGGCTTAATACTATGCTTTATGTATACAAAGCTTTACGCTAATTTGATTCCAACCATCCAATTTCCAGCTTACGTTGCAATCGGCTTGGCCCGGAATCTTTTTAACAATTAACAAGATTATCGTGAACCAATCGACGGTTCAAATATTTACCGCCGATCCCTCGTATCCTCTAATGTGGGTAAATCCTTGAAAATGTGAGCCTTCGCCCGATTAGCTCGTGTAATAGCGTCAAACATTTGTTTCGCTATCCCTTGTAGTGTCATATTCTGGTAGATTTTGTTTGAGTTTGCGATATTTTAGGTAATTTATCAATTTCGTAATGTTTTCTTATCGTACAAATCAGTGAAGTAAAGCTACGGGTTGTATATTTGGAATATGTACCTTGTAATTGTAATTAATGGTCTTGCTAAAAATCGATTGAAAGGATATGGGCCGTATTATGTACCTTATATACTTACAGTAAAGATTTGACATTGGCACAATAGAAATTAAAATTAAATGTTTCTCAGAATAATATTGTTTCATCATTTAACTGTCCAAACTAACTGGATAATTGACATACAAAAAGGGTACATTATTTGTCAAATGGGTTGGTAGCAAAATTTTATAATGATACATTTATTTAATAAGGGTTTATGTCAAGAAACTGTCAAACACTAGTCACCCTTAAACTTCCATCACAGCTATACTTATGTTTAAACTGCAAGTACCTATATAGGTAAACATATGTTTATAATTTTAAAATGATTTTTTTAGTATTAAGTAGATTTTTTGTAGTATGTTATTACACATTTGTCGTTGATTTTATTTCAAATCATTCAATTATTTTAATATGTCCTTTCGTTAAGCTATTTAAAATTTAAGGAACTAGCTATAATTATTGTTTTTTATGTAATCAATATAATCTATACTCACTTAAGTGCTGCCATTCAGGCCTGTAAGCAATTCCTGGATTTTTGTATAGACAAAAATCCAGGAATTTTAATACCTAGTGATTTTTAAATTGAATATAAAATTATAAATTATAATTTTGTGAACAAATGACGAAATGTTACCTAAAAATTAATAGCCATTTAAATCGAACAAGCATTGAATGGTTTGCTCTTCCGGCCCTACCTTTTATACTTTTGCAACAGACGTTTTTTTTCGTTTTTACGAAGCGTGGGTTTGAAATAATTTTATGCGTGCATTATCCTCGGTCAGGGGTCAAAGCAAATGTAGGTTGAATTTTCAATTACACCTTTGTGTTGCTTTATTGAAATTCGGGGACCGTTTGTGACTTTCTTTTTACGATTTTAGTAGCATTCTTTATTTTGCAGTCAATGGAAACATTTAAAATTAAAGGGCCATGTTAAATGTTTGAAATAAATAAATATAAAATAATTAATTTTATATAAAAAAACAATAATTATGAAGCAACTATACGCATCGTTGGCTCATTCATCTGGACTCTTGCTCTCCAATATGGAGGGTATAGGTTCTTATTTCGCCACGTACCAATGTAATTTAAATTTTTTAAACTATATGTACGTTTTTCCGAAACTCTTACGGTGAAAGAAAACATCGTGAGGAAGCCTGTGCACGCCTACGAAGAAAATCAAAGGTTGCGCGTGAAGTCGGCTATTTCGCATTGAGCCTGCGTGAACGACTAAGAAATATACACCCTGTATAATGAACTAATGATGATATATGAAAGTAATCCATAAACAATTGTCCCTGAAAGATAAGTTCGTTATGATATTTTTGATAATTGATTAAGTTACGATATTTGGTAACACATTAGCCGTTTTAAAGTTTTCTAATATGAATTATACATGTTATACGATTAAATACGTTTTGATGTATTTAGAGCGTCGGTGGCTCAGTGGTGTGGACTGTCGCCTTCCTACCGGGAGGGCTGAGGTTCAAATCCCGACACGTACCAATGTATTTTTGAATTTTCGAAAAATATATGTACGTTATCCGACGCTCTTACGGTGAAGGAAAACATCGTGAGGAAACCTTCATGCACGCCTGCGAAGAGATTCTAAGGTTGTGTGTGAAGTCGTCCAATCCGCACTGGGCCCGCGTGGACGACTAAGGCCTAATCACCCTATACGGGTAGGCTCGTGCCCCTCGATGGGGACGTTTGATGAGCTGATGATGATGATGTATTTGTGTATACGAAGTTTGTTAAACCTCATTGACATTTTAAACCAACTTTGTCCAAATACAGGTAACAGTAACATTTTAATACAATTCTACAAATAAAAGTAAATTTAATCTTAAGATAAATTTGTTTATAGTTTCTAAAGCAGTAACTCACAACTTAATCTTAACTTTACGACGCAGCCGTCCTCTAATTGAGTTAGTGCTGGAACATTATTGTTGCTAAAGAAAACTTAAATCCGAACAAGTTAAATTACCATTCAACTCCTGAGATATTTTCAAAGATTGATATGCCTTTTCAACATTTTAACAATCAAAATTATAATTAATCATTTAATTATTTTAGAGCGTCGGTGGCTCAATGGTGTGGACTGTCGCCTTCGTACCGGGACGGCTGAGGTTCAAATCCCGCCACGTACCAATGTGTTTTTCGAATTTTCGAAAATATATATACGTTATCCGACGCTCTTACGGTGAAGGAAAACATCGTGAGGAACCTTCATGCACGCCTGCGAATAGATTCGAGGTTGTTGTGAAGTCGTCCAATCTGCACTGGGCCTGCGTGGACGACTAAGGCCTAATCACTCTATACGGGTGGCTCGTGCCCCTCGGGGGAAATGAGGATGATTTAATTATTATTTTATTCTATAGGCAGGCAAACGAGAAGTTTGTTCACCTGATGGTGATGGATACTAATTATGCAAACTGTCATCATGAACCTATATCGTCTCACTTTTTTTGAATTCACAACAGCGC
>PQWD01007870.1:47941-97123 GCA_019425675.1 Leucinodes orbonalis | reverse complement strand
CAGGCTACGGGTGGCAGAATGTAGGCGTTACATTGTAATGAGCGAGCAAAAAGAGAGTTCGTACTGGGCTTCCATTTTGATCTAGAAAGTTTTTTACTGTCACTGTCTGAGTGAGAATAAAAATGTATTTTTGATAATCCAAAAGTCTTATTTTTTAATAGAAATATTAATTATATTTCATACTTCAAAAATGTTTATGTTGTGTTAATTGATAAACACGATAAAAATTTAATAGAATATTAAATATATTACATTTCATACTTAAAAAATGTTTTATGATTGTGTACTGATAAGAACCGATTAAAAACTACATAAATAATTTACTGCTTGGGTAAGAATCCAATTATTCCAATAATACACAATAGATTCCAAAATAAGATCTATTTTATGAAAATGAAAACTTAATTTTAACAGATGCTGAATTGGTCCCAAAAAACTTATGCAAATAACTTAGCCATATTTGAAGGCTGAATTGGAAAATAACAAATTATTTAAGTGTTTGAAAATGTATCACAAAAGCCAGTATGTTTTTTTTACTTTACATTGAATAATATTCAAACTCGAAAATGCTTTCATCAAACAAATCAATAAATGACCCTTTTAAATTGTCCAAACCAGAAGTTATTTTTAATGAATCAACCATCATCGAAGGGATGTTATCTACCAAGAAGACTCCGGCAAGAAACTCGTGTAGTTACTTTTTTAAAAAAATGCGTTTTGCTAAGTTTTTATAATATCGTATTTCAAGAGTTGTATACAGTGCGTAATACTCGTATGAATACTATCATAAAAACGAAATGTCAAATATATCTCAAACCCGCGTTATCGGCATCCGTACATCTTCATCCTTCCTTCATCTTTATGATGTGGCATGGAAATCGTTAAATTGTGTGAAATGTGTTGCTTACTATGAAAGTGGTTCCCTGGATATGCCGAATTTGTTATTGTTTATACGTCGACCGAATGGAAGTTCCGTTCATTGGGAGAGAAAGAAGCAAACGGTTCCTCCAAAAATTTTGAGAAATTTTATCCAGTATCCAGTGCTTAGTAGTCTTTATGTATTTATCATATAAGAAGTTCAAAATATTCATGGGAAATAATCATCATTCATGCATCATCATCATTACAGCCAATTACGTCCACTGCTGAACCGAAGCTCCCTAATATTCCACCGACCGATCCCTTGCAGTTTACAGCCATCTGCTTACCCGCCACCTTAACCAGATCATCCGTCCATCTGGTGGGTCGGCACGCTCGCTTCCGTTACTGACGCCACTCGAAACCTTAATAATAATTTACCTGGGAAATTAAGAATTCTAATCAAAGCACAATTCAGATGGCAATCGGGGTATGACATGACTCGCGGGAGAAAGGACACCCCGCACACCGCACCGAAAATTACCATTTCAACTTATCGCGTACTATAGTTCTAACAAAGATGCTTGTGTTATAATTGTGTGCTAAATAGGTACCTGCCTTATTGCTTATTTATTTATAAATAAATACCTTCCACGAGCACTTTTAGACTAGTATTTAAATACAGTAGGAACTTCCAGAGAAGTTGACAATATATTTTAAAAAACCACGCACCGACAAATAAGTCATCCCAAAAAGAAAACCTTATTTACTTTGTTACACCATCGTCAAAGTAATCGTCAACAAAATTATGTTCAAATCCCACATAAAAGGAGTCGTGAAAACTTTCCCGTCGCTTCCAGCATCTGCTAACTCTGAGTATACGACCTATATTTCCACCGGTGCATTCTTGTCGAGTTTATGACACTTGGCTCGCTTGCCCCACTCTCCCCACTTGATGCCCTTTTAGGGGTCGCGGTCGTTCATATTTTATATAAGAAAATAATGTAAGAGAATTTATGTATTCTATTCCGGATATTTGAATCGATTTGTTTACATACAAAGAAGCAAACAATTATTATAAATAGCTTATCTATTCATCATCATCAGCTCATTAAACGACCCCACCGAGGGGGCACGAGCCTACCCGTATAGGGTATATAGGCCTTAGGCGTCCGCGTGGGCCCAGTGCGGGTTCTCCAAGAAGTCGTCCTCTCGCACAACCTTTGAATCTCTTCGCCAGGCTGCGCAGGTTCCTCGACAATGTTTTCCTTCACGTAAGAGCGTCGATAACGCATACATATAATTTCGATAATTCCGAAAACACTTTGGTTACGTGCGGATTGAACCCTCAGCCTCCCGTGTAGGAGAAAGGAGAGTCCGGTAGAGTCAGTGAGACGTTAACAGTTAATAAATATGGACTTATACTTAGATAAATTGTCGGGGCTTAATCTGGTGGACTGTTGCCTCCAACGCGGATGGGCGCAGTGCAATGATAGAGATAAATAACTGCTATGAGTTGTATCTCAAAACAATTGCCGCTTTATCAGTAGTTGGCGTAACACTTTCCATCAGCTGAGCGTCCTGACCGTCCTGTACACACTAAATTGACGCCTCTCAAATATCATGAAAATTATAAGACAAATATTACTTTAATTAAGTGATACATCGCTCACACTTAGCCCGTTCTCCCCACTTAATGCCCCTATAAGGATAACAGTCGCACTGACGTATTTTATATGAGAAACAAATAATGTGGGAGAAATTACACGCACGCGTAGCGGAAAAGATAATTTATGTTAAACATCCGCGGAACAGTTTATTGTCCACGTGTACAAGGTTTTATTGTATCAAAAAGAATTAGTAGACGTAGGG
Organism: Leucinodes orbonalis; assembly: GCA_019425675.1. Classification (NCBI taxonomy): domain Eukaryota; kingdom Metazoa; phylum Arthropoda; class Insecta; order Lepidoptera; family Crambidae; genus Leucinodes; species Leucinodes orbonalis. Next base: position 94,393 of record PQWD01007870.1, on the reverse strand, counting down.
ATCTATGTTCATTAGGACCTAATCTTAATCAAATAGTTCATAGAACAATTGCTTATGTAGGGCTCGAAAGCCTTTTTTAATTTCTTTATCATTAGGCTATAATGACCCAGTGAGGGCACTAAGCTCTCGCCACATATCAAAGGCAAAATCATTGTTTCAATTAGCATGCACTATGTTCATCGTGTACGTCAAAAATATTCAAAAATACAATAGCATGGTTATATAGAGATGGGAGTACCCACCACGTGGACTAGTCGACTAGTGTGTAGAGGACTACACCCGAAGATTTGTAGCCGGCCTGATAGCACAAAAATCATCTACACTATTCGACATCAATATTCAACTGAGTTTAACCAAGAATTTTTATGGTAAAATATGGCATATGAGATTGCAATTATTAAACAAAGGAACCAGAAAAAAAAAGAATATTTATTCTGTACAGTACACATAACCTTAAACATAAAAACTTAAATCTAAAAGTCACAAACTGTATACCACTCACAAAAGCATGTGATGAAGACACACATGACACGCTTCCTGTACCTCAAAGAAGAATACTACATACACGCACATTACATACACTACATATATTATTACAAGGAACAAAACACTTTAACTAATTAACATAATTTAAACATATTCATTTACTTAATTTGAAATCACAACACTTGCAATTCACATTTGCCCGGGAATTGGATAAGGCATCTCGCGGCCGACACCAGTAGTCGGTTCGAAAAAAATAGCTATTTCTCAAATAAATAACTCACACAAGTAATAATTCTCCCGAAGGATTCTCAAAATAAAAAGAAGAACTAAACACGAAATTGGTCCAGATTCCATTGGGAATGTCGTCCCACAAGCCGGCTGTAACGTTCGCGTTTACTACCTGAAAATAAAACCTCCCATTACTTGTGGAATTTACTGTAACCGAGAATCTTACGCTTGTATGCTTCCTATTATGTACTCTGCAAATGATATGTTTGTTTTGTGTAGAAAACAACATTTGAAATGTAATCTGCAGACTACATTCTCTTTTTATTTACAAATTCCTAGCTGGCCTCATTAATCCGAAGTGAGTTTTGGCCTCCGAAACAAGAGATCGCCAATTTGTTATAGTTTACGAACGTCAGGATCTCACTGTAAGTGATCGACAATGACAATGCATTGATTGGACCAACAATAGGTATTAATACGCGGCCCAGGCATTGGCCGACTTCAGCGGACAACTTTGAATCTCCGAGCGTCCACAGGTTTCACAATAATTTCCTTCACCGTAAGAGCGTGCGCGATATCTAAAATAAAATTCGAATACATGGACGTGGCGGATATCTGAACCTTGGCCTCAGATCGAAGGAACAGTCCACATCAATGAGTCACAAACGCTCTCATCGTAGCGTAAAAAGGAAACTTTTTCTAAGTTTGTAAGGAATACATGTGTTTTATTGCTACATATACAGACACATTGTAAAAAGCAACTCTGTGTAGGCGTACCAACGACATTGTTGGTGGCATTACGTCATTTTTACAGTCGTTACTTTTATTTTTACGACAGTGCCGTTTTAGGGCCTCTTGGAATGTTTTATTCAGGATGGGACGTAAACGATACATTTTCCTTTAATGAATGAAAATCTTTACTTGACGGTGAACGGTATTTATTGTATTTGGATCTATATTTTGTTTTAAAAAAATCCATTTTCAAAATAAATATTCACTTACACAACGCCATCTAGCCACAAACTAAGCTTACTACTATGCATACTTCCCTAGCTAGGGTAGCTACCTTGTATAATAATCACCAAGCGCTAATGCGCTGAAGTGGAGCAGTTCGCACCGACTTCCTCGCACCTCCGCGATGAAGGGAGCTATGTATGATGATTCAGCAGAGCAATGCATACCTCCAAGACAACACTTGAACCGGCGTTATGAGACTCAACGCAAGCGGGCATCTCAAGGTTGTGAGTTGAAGGGGGGGCAATATGGATTTGACACCGAACCCAGGGACAGCGGCTGGCCGATTTCAGGGAAAAAGCAGGACCTTTATGATGAACTCTTTTTCAAAGAACCGCCCGCAGAGGAAGGAACTGTGGGTTGAGTCCCAGATGAGTTCCCACAAAATGAATTGACTTCTCATGACCACAGAAGACATATTTAACGACGTCTCTGTGATCCCAGGTGGAAAACGGTGCGATAACCGTATGAAAGGCACGTTATATTTAATTTCAACTGGAGAGTCCCCTATGAAGTCTACCGCTCCGACCTAACGTGCTTCAAACAATACCCCGAGAGCTTTCAACTCGGAACTGCAGATCGCTTTGAATGCATAGAGAGCTGCGTAACAGTGGACGAATAATAGCGGGCTATGAAACCCTGCAACAGTTGGGTCTAAGTTTTAGCAAGGGACAACGCAAAATTAAGACCCATAAACTATCTCAACAGCTCGCGATCTCATGGCGACAAGACGACAGATGAAACTGCTGATCTTCAGACGACGCGTCACAATACCGGCAGGCTATAATAGAACGATAATCCAGCTTCTTGCGAGCGATATTCGTCGCTTTAATACAAGTGTATTAAGAGCGATCGAACGGACAAGGGTTCCAAGGTGTTTGCGAGGAACAGTCGTTGGCAAAAGCCAGCGACTAGCTCTGAAACCAACAGTGGAAATGTAAGTCTCATTGAAACCAGAGATTTGAGGAGATTGAGAAGTATTTATTAACAGCAGTTATATACCGCACACAGATCAGCTCAAGCTTAGCCGAAGACCCGAGAGCTAGGTTAACCGACATTTATCTGAGGATATCCCGGAAGTCCACCTTGAAGCGAGATTAGGATGGGCTCTAAACAACTTAACGAAATAAGCCCCGAGAAGACGAATTACCGCAGAACTTTGAAAGCAGGGGCACGCCAGTGCTTAGAGACCCTTCAGAAGCATCTTTAATTCCGTAGCCGTGAGGGTGCGACGCCAGAGCGATGGAGCCAATGGCGTGGTGGTTGCTTTTCTTGTTCAAAAAAGGGACAAACCCTTGTCTGAAGAATTAAGACTCATCACGCTATTGAGCCACATTTACAAGTGTTCTCCAGAGTCATCACGAACGATCTCGCCGTAGGTTTGATGATTCCAGCCCCCCCGGAACAAGCCGTTCCGCAAAGGCTCAGACCGATAGCCACATAGCATACCTGCGGCAGGTTATACAAGAAGACTAGAGAGGATAACCGTGCCATTATTGGCTTGCGTTGTGGACTATGAAGAAAGCCTTTGATTCGATCGAGACTTGGCTGTGCTCAGGCCTCCAACGGTGCCTATATTCGCTCATATCGAATATTGATGATGTCTGTACGAAGCGCTACTAGTCGTCCGTGTATCATGAAGAGCTACACAACCTATCCAATGTACCGAGAGTGAGACAGGGAGGACGTTATATCTCCGAAACTGTTCACAGTTGCGTCTGAAATAGTTTAAGCTGCTCTTTGGAAAGACTTGCATCAACGTGATGGCGAGTACATTCCACTCATCTTCGATTTGCGAGGATATAGTAGTCATGCAAATTCCATGGAGGACTTTAAGCACTATGCTCAACCCTAGCGGACTTATCTCAACAGTGGGTCTTAAATGAACATGACAGACGAAAGTCATGTCTATGCCCATGGTCGTACCGTACCATCAGTTGGAAGTTCTGTCCTCAGTTGTTGACGAATATGTGACCTGGACAGGTAGTCCAATGGTTTAGGTTCACCAAGAAGGAGGTTTCTCGGTCGAACCATTAGATGGGCAGTTTCGGGAAGTTAAGGCAGATCTTTCGTCCAAAATACCTCAGTGTCTCAAGACGAAGGTTCTTTTACCAGTGGGTGTGCCAGTTATGACATACGGAAGCGAAACAGTGGTCGCTCACTAAGGGGCCTTCTTGAATGGCTCAAGTTTGCTTCAGGTGCTATGGAGAGGGTATGTTAGTGTCTCCTACGCGATAAAAATTCGAAACGTTTATCCGTAGAAAACTAGGGTGACCGACATAGCCCAGAGAATGAGCACAGTTGAAGTGCAGTGGGAGGGCACCATAGGCGTAGAACGATGGCCGATGGGTCGGAAAGGTTCTAAGAGGGCGGCCACGTAACGGAACGAAGCAGGCCGACCGCCCAACCAATGACTGATGATTGTTAATAGCCTTTTAATAGACTATCACAAAGGCCACCCAATATCCACCCTTAAAGCTTCACCAATAAGGATCTAGCAGAACCGATACCCCACGGCCCTTGTTCACGCAACTTCATGCGTCATTACTCGATCCATAACTTGCAGGGAAGTCATAATTTGGTAACCCTGAAATTTTGGAAATACTAGCCCAGGGGATTTCAACCTTATTCCGTGTAAGTAAAGATTAAAACATCTTGAAGATTGCCAATCACTCGGCAAGCCTGATAGAGTTGTAAAGCTGTTGTAGAATTATAGATGCCTGTATCCTGTATTGAACGAGTACTAAGTGGGTTACCTAGTGGTAGACACGGTACTGAGTCGTCTAGGTAGGTACCACCGCAGTGCCAGATATAGTCCCGTGAAACAGGAGTGTTATGCACTTTTGTGTTTCGGGATGAGGGCACTGCAGCTAGTGAAATTACCGGGTATAAGAGACCTAACACTTTGTTGTCTACTTGTCTCTGGTGTCGGGCGTAGTGTGGCGTTGATAGACGATAATAGGTAACTGTCTATCAGTTAGTAGTCTCTTTCAATACCGCTCTGTCATAGGCGTATCACTTCATACTGAGCGTCTTGACCATCCTGTCTATACAACCTATAACCTTCCAGCGACCTTTCGCAAGTCGTCGGTCCATCGGACCGGACGGCGTTCTACACTACGCTTGCCGAGACGCGGTCTCCACTCCAGAACTCGTCTGCTCCAATGGCCATCGGTTCTGCGACATACGAGACCAGTGAACTAATGATATAAAAAATTAGGAACTTAAATGTGAAAACCTATTGAGTGATCATCTATAGCGTGTTTACTATGTGTTGGTCGACACTAGACTGGAAACTATACAGACATTAGACTTCAAATATACCTATCCGTGTTACGTGTGGGGTCCTGACAATAAATAGGAGTTGTACTGACACTGACCATCAAATAAAAGGATTCAGATGTTCCGAATTAAATGAATCCCTCCAAAAACGGAAAAGGATAAAAAATAACTCGGCTTTTTTTAAAGCATAAAAAAGCCAAGTTTTTTTTTAGTAGCCTGCCTGTAGAGGGCAGACATTTGACCGCCATCTCACCTGATGGTAAGTGATGATGCGGCCGAGGATGGATCATGCCTACCTAGAAACAGCCTATTCACTCTTGCTTTGAAGACGGCCAGTCTCGATGGAGCTGCTTTTTTATATCTATAAAGTAATGAAATCAAGTCAAAGACGCCAAGTCTAAGGTTCCTTACTGGGATCACTTTATAATTATGGTAAACCCTAGTACACTAGCCCGTCAGTGCGCAACTGACGGCGTTCACTGATTCATTGCGGTCGTAAATTATAAATGCAGTTATTCAACATTCATACTGTTAGACGGAAATGAAACGACCAACGCTACCATCCCTAATCAATTGGAGTGATGTCACGTCACTAATATCTCTCTTGACATTAGCATTGTACGCGGAAACAGTCATATTGTAACACTAAGATTTAATCTATCAATAAATATTGATTAAACTTAAAGAATCATTTAATAATACTTACATGTGTGCCTTAGATAAATGATAAACTATAGATGTAAAATCAAGAAGAAATATTAACTAAAAATGTCCAAGCCGCTTGACTTAAACCTTGACTTATTGATTTTTTTTGGTTGATATTTCTTCGTGATTGCATGTAATTCATTAGTTAGTTCATTGTTTATCTAAGAGTAACGCGGACAAAATCTGATGTAATTTTAAGGTTAAGGTTGTTTTTATAAATCATCATAATCAGCTCATTAAACGTCCCCACGAGCACGAGCCTACCCGTATAGGGTGTTTAGGCCCTAGCCGTCCACGCGGGCCCAGTGCGGATTGGACGACTTCACACACAACCTTCGAATCTCATCGCAGGCGTGCATGAAGGTTTCCTCACGATGTTTGCCTTAACCGTAAGAGCGTCAGATAACGTACATATATTTTCGAAAATTCGAAAACACATTGGTCCGTGTCGGGATTTGAACCTCAGCCCTCCCGGTAGGAAGGCGATAGTCCACACCATTGAGCCACCGACGCTCTCGTTTTTATAAATAAATTTTAAAATTCGAGTTTTTGATTCCAACACAAACTAAAAGTCACAAAACCTTTTCTCAGAATGCAATCAATTCCAAAACCTGCAACATGGTATCCGCAGACCGCATTATCATCTTATTCAACTTATATCTATGTGTTAAGGGCTAAATTCCCATAGCATCTCTGAGGTTTAAGATACAAAGCCAAAGACAAATGCTAACGTGTTTCAGGGCAAGAGACTGATGAGGCAAGCAGCCACAGCCGACAAGTTGAAACATGGTGGAGAGTACCGAAAGACAAATTAGCACAGCTTCCGTGTATATAATGTTGTTTAACTAGCCATGGTGACAAGGCTACGTTTAATTTTGAACTTTAGCTAGTTTGTGATAAAGTTGCGTATTGTTGTGTGGGATTTCAGGGTGATTTTATTAAATAAAATTCTATTTACCAACTGTAATAGTTTTTTTAAGTTACCATTTAAACAATTAGCCTTGAACTTTCAAACATTCTGCCTCGAGTAAAATGGTTATTTTTTTCAGATGCAACAAAACAGTTCATTTTCATATGTTTATTAATCAAAGCATTTATATACGAACGGATTATATTTTGTTTTGTAATTTAAAGGTTAAAATAAAATTATTCAAGATTTTTCTGTCTAAGAATCGTACCTCAGAATTAGAATTGATTTTTATTTTCATATCGATCGCTGTCTTGTTTAATCATCATCATCAGCTCATTAAAAGTCCCCACCGAGGGGCACGAGCCTACCCGTATAGGGTGATTAGGCCTTAGTCATCCACGCGGGCCCAGTGCGGATTGGACGACTTCACACACAACCTTCGAATCTCTTCGCAGGCGTGCATGAAGGTTTCCTCACGATGTTTTCCTTCACCGTAAGAGCGTCGGATAACGTACATATATTTTTCGAAAATTCGAAAATACATTGGTACGTGTCGGGATTTGAACCTCAGCCCTCCCGGTAGGAAGGCGACAGTCCACAACACAGAGCCACCGACGCTCTAATAATAATCTTGTCTTGTTTAATCTAATAATTGTCGTTTTTAATATTCATAGCAATTTTAATACCACTAAATTTATTAAAAAATTCAGAGCTAGTTCACTATATCTTTTAATAACACTCTTATGAATCCTTAAAGCATATTTCAGCATATAAAATTAATACGTTACAGCTGTCGAGTAAGGATACATAAAGATATCTTTTTATATCGTTACAGATAAATTCGAAATGGCTGGCTGTAATTCGCGGAACTAGAGTAATATAACCTACACTTAATGATAATCTATCCTTTGTTCTCTGAGCAATAAGGTCCAATCTCGTCTCCAGGCGCACGGTAAAACTCTGCCAAGTTTTACATGTTTAATGTTTTTTTCTTTATTCCGGGGTGTTTCGCTTTGATGGCCGAAATAAGGGTGTTTATGTGCCGTGAGCAATAAAGGCAGGGTTGGGTATTGAATAATGGGATTAGGATGTGGCCACATTAGCGCGCGATACCGTAATGTCAGACAAGGATTTTTTCTAATATACACACCAGAAATGAGGAAAATCAAGTCTTTTACCAACAGAAGTACCGATGTGTTTTTGAATTTTCGAAATATGTACGTTATCCGACGCCTTTACGGTGAAGGAAAACATTGTGAGGAAACCTGCGCAAAGAGATTCAAAGATTGTGCGTGAAGTCGTCCAACCCGCACTGGGCCCGCGTGGACAATTAAAGCCTATACACCCTGTACGGGTAGGCTCGTGCCCCACAGTGGGGATATTTAGTGAGCTAATGATGATGATGTAGCCATTAATATTATTCTTTTATCTTAGTAATTAAATAAACATGCCAGACAAAAATGCAAGACGAAATCGTCCATTGTTAATAATGTAAAAATGGGAGACGGAGAAACCAATTAAAAGTAAATAAAACAATATTAGATAAAACATAACTCATACAACTTGCTATAACTCTATTTTATGTCATAAGTATACAGGACGGTCAGGACGCTCACCTGATATTAAGTGATACGCATAACCATGACAGAGCGGCATTGAAGGAGACCAACAACTGATAGACAGTTAATATCCTCCATCAATGCCGCACTTCACCCGATACCCCGCACAAACAGATGTTAGGTCTCTTATACCCGGTAATTTCACTAGCTACAGTGCCCTCATCCCGAAACACAAAAGTATAACACTCCTGTTTCACGGGACGATATCTGGCACTGCGGTGGTACCTACTAGACGACACAGTATGAGTCTACCACCTAGTAATTTATCACTATCTCTTTTATTCCGTCTCGTCTATTCACGAGGGTTATTTTGAGGAAAGCACTCTAAACGTCAAGAAAAGAATCGCCGTATGTTATATGTATAACGTTTCTTTTAATAAAGATAATAACAACCTTTATATGACAAATAATAAATATAAGGTGTCATTTGTACAGCATATTTCTATTTCGAATTAAATTAAGGTGCTTTTACTATGGTTACTAAGCAACGAGTTAAATTAAAAAACATTTCTTTTCTAAATAATGTTTCTTTTTTATTTTTAATATGCCATAAGTGATCGGGACGGTCAGTGCGCGTACCTGGTGGTAAGTGATATGTCTGACCATGACCGAAGCAATTGAATATTCATCATCATCAGCTCATTAAACGTCCCCACCGAGGGGCACGAGCCTACCCGTATAGGCTGATTAGGCCTTAGTCGTCCACGCGGGTCCAGTGCGGATTGGACGACTTCACACACAACCTTCGAATCTCTTCGCAGTCGTGCATAAAGGTTTCCTCACGATGTTTTCCTTCACCGTAAGAGCGTCGGATAACGTACATATATTTTCGAAAATTCGAAAATACATTGGTACGTGTCGGGATTTGAACCTCAGCCCTCCCGGTAGGAAGGCGACAGTCCACACCACTGAGCCACCGACGCTCTCAATTGAAATTGAATATTAAAGAAAATTAATACCAGTAGGCAGATTTCACTTACTAGACTTTCATTTAGCAGACTTACAACCATTAACACATGGGTCGTCAAAAAGTAATACGATACAATAAAAAGAAAACACTGTGTCTTTTGTATGTTTATCATTGACATTTTAAGGCTCCCAAAACTGAAAGTACTTAAACAATAAACAAATCGAGCCAAACTTATTAGACGAGCTCCCGAACAGTAACAACAAAGTGTAAAAACAAGGCCAAGTTCTAACTGGGAGCAAACACCTAATCCACAATTTGAACGTTGAAATCTTATCACGCGGCCAACTTGTTAAGGCAAAGTATTCTAACTCTAAAACTAGGCACTTTATGTTCAGATTTTATACAGGCTGAGTATTTATTTTAAAAAATACTGAAATATTATTTCCACTCTAAATTTTTTTATTGCTCTAAAAATACACATACAGTAGCTTGGCTAGTGACTATAGCCACACGCAGACTATATTTGATGAGCTGATGATGATGATGACTTTATTCATCATCTTCTTCTCTTCAACATACTGCAGTGTATAAATCACGGTCCTCCAATTTCCTCATCCAGCCGCCACCAGCAACATTTCACAAGTTGTCCGTCTATCAGGCCTTTCGACGCCCTACGCTTCGCTTAGTATCATCATTTTTCACGTCATGACTTCATGAGTAAAAAAATTATTTAAATATAAATAAAACACCCTGTATTAAGCTATGTATAACACAGCACACAGTTACGAGATATCTCGAACTTTCCCTCGGGGCGAGTTAGTTAAAAACTGGGGTGATTTTATCGCACTTTGAATGTTAACTCTATGGGTACCCTTAAGGTCTCTGATTGGATTTTTTCTATGGTATTCGTTTATGGCCTCATTATTTTATGGTCTCTGTTTGAAATTTTCGACCTTGAATTCGTAGTCTTCAAGGTTAGTATTTTTTAAGATATAATAGTTTGTTTTATGTTGTTATATATTGAACCTGCATAGGAAAACAACAGTGAGTGAGCTACCGTTGCTCATAATGTAAATGCTTCGTAAATTATGTACACCGATAAGACGTCTATAAATTTAATCTAATTTAACGCCTCGTGAAGTCGCAAGTTCTCAACTAACGTCCCCAGACGACGGGGAAGGTCACAAGCTTTACTTTTGACAAAATCCATTCCAAGTTTATATTGGAAACTAGTTTTTTGTTCCGTCAATGTTTACTTACACTTGAATGTAGTAAGAGAGTTCAAGTGAAATCTTGTATGTGGAACTCTGAAATAAATTTCATAAAAATACGACCATGTGACTGTCGCAATGGTTGTAGTATATATATATATAGTTTAAATGCTTTTATTATATTATAAGTGCGAATTTATTCGCAGGCGTGCGCAGGTTTCCTTCTTTCACCTTAAGAGCGTCGGATAACGTACATGTAATTTCGAAAAGACATTGGTACGTGGCGGGATTTGAACCTGCGCACTCCCGATTGGAAGGCAACAGTCCACACCATAGCCACCGAAGATTAAAAAAAAAAATAATAATAACATATTTATTTCGGATTTAGACGTTTTTAAGTGTTTTTGTAAGTAATTTGAATACATGGATTTTAACTTTGTCTACCCGCCATCTTAACCAAGGGTTACCATATCTAAAATCAGAAATATCAATAGCACACAAATCACCACCATTAACATTTGCCCAATAGAAAGTTACCTAAGTACTGTTGAACTTGGCCCTCCAGATTAGGCCCTAAGCCGCAAAAGACCGCGGTCAGATAACAAATGGCCATAGAAATTGTAAATTTGCAAAGCCATTTGCGAATTAACGGCTCGAAATGATTATTTAGTATGTTTGCTTTAGACTTACTCTGTTTAAGTTAGACTTGACCGATCCATTGTGAAAGGTCATCAGATTAATTTGGATATGAAATGTATGGGTGTTTTCTATGTACATAAATAAATTGATAATGGATTTAAATCTAAGCGATAAGAACAATTTGTGACAAATATTTCGTTGTAATAAGTCAAACAAATCTTTTTGTAAACCCACCTTGAACAGTTTTTCCTTTTATTTACATATCTCAAGACAGGAGTAACGTTTTGTCGCCAAATTTTTGCAATGACCGATTGACATCTAAAATAACAACTTTAGATTTCAAGTATTTAAACTAGTTGGCGTTACGTACAAAACGAGAAACCGATGGGGACGAAATTAGGCTTGGGGACGAAATATGACGACTGTACCCTATTATGTATGTTTTTACAAAAAAAAGTTGTTTATCAGTTGTTTAGTACCCGTAATACAGTCACCCTTAACTTCGGGCTCACAGATTTCCCAATACAGGAGATGGGGCAAGCCGCGTTTTTAAGTGCGACAAATGTAAGCTCAACGAGCATACACTGGCTGCCAGTTTACGCTCTGTGAGACTAGTCAAGACGCATGAATAATAGAAGAAATTACCGTTTTTTCCCAAAATGCCATCCTGTGCAATTGTAACATGCCATCATCGCAATGAATCAATAAATTACCAAGAAATATAATAACTTTTCACAGGTAAGAACCGAAAAGAAATTGTGACACTGGGACTGCCTATAAACTTGGCGGCTTGTCCAGTCTAATTGTATATTCGGATGTCTGTGTTCGGGCTAGATGGCGCTTTGTGAATGTCAGTGGATATTTATTTACTTATTTTTGTATTTTTCACGTCACATATTCTTAACTTTTCAACCGCTAGGATTACACAACATAAAATTAATTGTTTTTGTTGGATATATAGATTTTAGCAGGCATTTTAGTTATTCTCACTCCGGTCGAGCCGGCCTCTTTATGCCGACGCTTGAATCACACTTTCTGCTTTTTAACACCATATTTTCCTAACTAATCCAGTTTTCTAGTCAAAAGCAGATCCTTTAGGTCCCAATAGTTCTCCCTATGTAACGATTCACCATAAATCTCCACCGCTTAAACGCGATTTGCCTACAAACGCTGAAACGCGTCACGCATTAGCGCGGTCGTCAGATATTGCAACAAAAACGCTCCAAAATGACAAAGTGTTCGCAGTTCCACTCTGCGAGAGCCGAAGTGTTCTACACATTACAAATGGTACCTTTTAGTGGAATCGTCGCACATTAGATATTTCCACCCGAATCTGCGACGAACGAGATAGAAATGGCCCCATCAGCGCGGATCGGAACGAGATGGTTGTAATTTAGACGCTGTGCCCTATAATCTCGAGAAACGGAGTGGAGAGTGGACGTAAATTATTTTTATGGTGATATAGAAGTGGTGAATTTGTCTTAGATAGCACTAAGATGCGTTTGATCCAACGATATTAGGTGCGGTTGGGTTATTTATGGACTAACACGTAAGTTGGTAAGTGCAAAGTATCAAATTTAATAAAAATAAAATAAAAAGTTTTCCAACCTAGGCCTATATAATCTTTATATGACACCAGTAAAAGCAAGAATAAACGCATTTTAACATGATATGGACTTTGATAATATCATCATCATCATCATTATCAGCTCATTAAACGTCCCCACCGAGGGGCACGAGCCTACCCGTAAGGGTGTTTAGCCTTTAGTCGTCTACGCGGGCCCAGTGCGGATTGGACGACTTCAGGCACGACTTTTGAATTTTTTTTTATTGCTTATGTAGGCAGACGAGCTGGCAGCCCATCTGATGGAAAACGGTAACCGCCGCTCATGGACAACTGCAATGCTAAGAGCAAAGCCATGCCGCTGCCTATCAAGAGGAAAGGGCTCTCTTTAAACCTCGTTTGAAGAAGGACATGTCGTAGTTATTAGGGAACACCGAGGCTGGGAGGTCGTTCCATAATTTGCACGCACGCGGAAGGAACGATCGCCAGGTGGTATGGATGGACCCTAGCTCGGCGTCGAGTCGTACGATGGTAAAACGGTGACACCGGCATGATATCAAATAGTTCCTTGGAGCACTCACCATGAAAAAGCCTATAAAACACAAAAGAGAGCTAAAGTCTCTCCGGAATTCCAAAGACTCTAAACTGTTGTGAGATCAGAATCACGACAATTCGGACAGCACGTCTTTGCAAAGCGTCAAATGGGTCAAGCTGGTATTTAGGGGCGCCTGCCCAGAGATGAGAACAGTACTCCACATGAGGACGCACTTGAGCTTTATACAACACAAGTCGCTGGCTCGATGCGAAGAACCGCCTAGACCTGTTCAGGACACCCAACTTTTTGCCAGCTAGTTTGGCTTTGTCCTCCAAATGACGCTTGAATTGGACCTTACTAGAAATCTCAATGCCGAGGATTCCAATACTATCCGCTACAGAGAGAGAGGCCCTGAAAACTGGGTGCTACGACAAAAGGGTCTTTTTTTGCGGTGAATGCGCATACTTGCGTCTTCGTCGGATTAAACTCCACCAGGTTTAATTGACCCCATTCAGAGACTCTCTTCAACAAATATTCGACATCGAGCACTAAATCTGCTCGTTTCTCTTCTATAGAGCCACGAGACATACCCTGAATGCCGGTATAACGAGCATCACCCGTACTGTCATCCGCATAGCAATGCATGCCCGGAATTGAGAGCATGTCATTGATAAACAGGATGAACAGCGTCGGGGATAGCACCGAACCCTGTGGAACGCCAGCGTTTATTGTCCTTATTTCTGAGCAAGAACCGTCGACAACGACTTGTATGCTACGACCATCTAAAAAACTAGCGATCCAACTGCAGAGTCCTTCAGGGATGCCATAAGAAGACAGCTTTGCTAAGAGAGCCCTGTGCCAGACCCTATCAAAAGCTTTCGCGATATCGAGGCTGACTGCTAGAGCTTCGCCACCACCGTCCAAAACTTCAGCCCAGCGGTGAGTTAAGTAGGCCAAAAGATCGCCAGCAGAACGACCATGACGAAAACCATACTGACGGTCATTTATGAGCTGGTGCTTCTCAAGGTAACGAAGTAGTCTGGTGTTAATGACACGCTCCATTACCTTGGACAACAGGGACGTTACCGCAATGGGCCTATAGTTAGAAGGGTCCGACCTGGCACCCTTTTTGGGTATGGGATGTATGTGGGCGACCTTCCATGAGGAAGGCATCCTTCTGGAGTCATACGAAAGACGGTAGAGACGCGTTAAGACAGGAGTCAGCTCTGGAGCACACGTTTTCAATACAATTGCAGGGATGCCGTCCGGTCCACTCGCCTTATGGACATTCAATAGCCTAAGTTCCGACGCACCATGCACTGGGTAATGCGATCTCAGACAATGAATATGTACAATCAGTGATGGTGGCGACAAGCTCCTCCATCGTCCAATGTAGCATTTGAGCAAAAATACCAGCCAACAAATCGGCTTTCTCTTTTGAACTATGGACCAGACTGCCATCAGCTTTTTGCAGAGGTGGAAGAGTAGACTGGCAAAAATTGCCCTGAACAGCCTTGGCAAGAGACCAAAAGGCCCGACTTCCAGAGGGATAGTCACACAGGCGCTTACCAATCCTAGTAACGTGCTCAGCTTTAGCAATTTCTTTGCAGGCGTGCGCAGGTTTCCTCACGATGTTTTCCTTTACCGTAAGAGCGTCGGATAACGTACATTTAATTTCGAAAATTCGAAAACATTGGTACGTGGCGGGATTTGAACCACAGCTCTCCTGATAGGAGGGCAACAGTCCACAGCATTGAGCCACCGACGCTCTTTGATAATATGAACCTCAACAATTTGATAACTTTGGGACTGTGCTTGATGAGGAAGGCATTATTTTCATTTGCAAGAAAGAATTTATTGTCAAATCAGTATTTTACTCGATACAGTAATATTGAGACCTGTGTCAACATGTGAAAAGTGTCATCATAATCATCATCATCAGCTCATTAAACGTCCCCACCGAGGGGCACGAGCCTACCCGTATAGGGTGATTAGGCCTTAGTCGTCCATGCGGGTCCGGAACGAGTTTGACGACAAAAAAGTGTATTAACTTTATGTCATTATATATTATTGTGGTGCTATAATATAGTCCTCTCAATAAGGAATCTACGGAAGATCAGCGTCTAGGTATCTACGGACTTCTTGACTTTATGCTGAGTGGGTGCCTATTCCGCGGCACTTTCATACCTACATCTATAATAATAATATTTAATTAGCAATTACCCTATCTATAGCAATTATTTTTTCTTCCCATATTTGCAATAGTCCTTGCACCAAGCGGGTGCTCGCTCTGTGTGTACTTCCATAGTGCGGGCAGAGTGAGCGGCCGCTCGGTGTACACATCACAACTCATTATTTTGTCTCACAAAGCCTCTACGTGTTGGAACCATGTCCCCACGCAAGCTTCAAAGGACCGGTCTATGAACCGTGAACTCCTAACAGAGACTACAAATAATAATAATCTTTGTTATAAAACAACTTTTTTGTATTTTATTGCGTCGAAGAATTTTTATTTTTTATTTACATCATTAGTCGAATTTATTCGACTAAACAAATTGCATCAAATTCCGAAGCTTTGTTTACAATAAAAAAACTCAAGCCGTGCTACATTCCAAACATTTATGTCAAGCCATCAAATTCTATTGAACTTCGTTCGTTATTTGTTACCAAGATACTGTATCATACAGCATACCAGTTCCAAAACTCCCAAACGCAAAATCAAGCGACGTCACAGTTTGAAATCAAGTTAATTACGTCGTCTCTCTTCAGCAAACAAATCTCATCTAAAACTTTAACACGCATTAAAGCTTCAGATCCCTTGACTTGTAACTTTTAATAATGCTCTCTGTATCGTTCTGTTTAGAAATCGTTAAGAGTTATCAGTTATGTAAAATCTATGGAGATTCAAAGGTTGTGCGTGAAGTCAGCCAATCCGTAGTGGGCCCACATGGACGACTGAGGCCTGTACACCATTTATAGGTAGACTCGTGCCCCCCGATAGGATCATTTGATAAGCTGATGATGATGCTGAGACAAGACAAGACCTAGCGACTCTTCGACCACATAAGTAACGTATTCAGTAATTTCTAAAGTTGCCGACATAGTTCACCAGATCAGCAAGTTTAAGTCCCAGTGCACACGTATATCACAGAAAAAGCTGGCAACTCTGGCAAGTGTAGCGTTGTACGTCCTCCGGCCCGATGGACCATAAATTTACAATAGGACACTTTTGATAATTGAATGAGGATAACGAGGACTGAGATCATCATCAGCTCATTATACGCCCACCGAGGGCACGAGCCTATCCGGGTGATAAGGCCTTAGTCGTCAGTGCGGGTGAACGACTTCACGCACAACTTTGAATCTCTTCGCAGGTGTGCGCAGGTATCCTCACGATGTTTTCCTTCTGCGTAAGAGCGTCGAATAGCGTATATATTTAGAAGATTTGAAAACACATTGGTACGTGGCGGGATTTGAACCTCAGCCCTCCCGGTAGGAGGGCAACAGTCCACACCATTGAGCCACCGATGCTCTAACCGGACCGGAATACGGACCGGGTATCTGGACCAAACTGGAATGGAATTAGCATACTAGTCTACTGTACTACTGGTAGTACAGTTGCAAATAAATCAAACAAATCAAAAGCTTACAAAATACTTACAAGCAAGAAAGAATTACTTTATGACGACCCATTTCGTGTAATGGGCAACCCGTCATAAGATACAATTTCATCCTCATCATCTTGATGGTTGACGTTCCACAACCAATCGATTTATGCGCAACTATCTTCCATGCACACTGCTTTTATGGAAAGACCTCCCAGCAGCGGTATTCCCTGGAAAATATGACATTGGAACCTTTAAGAAAAGAGCGTATTCCTTCCTTAAAGGCAAGCAACGCTCCGGTGACACTTCTGGTGTCTCCGTTGTTCATGGGGGGAGATGATCTCTTTCCATCAGGTGACTTTCTGGTTTGTTTGCTCCCTATATCATAAAAAATGTCGTTGACACGGCGGCTCCTAGCCTAAGGGTTCCGGGATTGATCCACGGGCAATAGAAACATTTATATCCGAAATCTGTTTCAAGATGTATTTTAAAAAAGATGTAAGTATGTTTATCCATTGTTTAGTACCAAGGCTAAATGCCTAGTTTGTGACTGGATGGTGCTGTGTGAATGTCGGTGGACATTTATTTATTTATTCTTTCTTCCCACAGATTTCCCTAAATAGATATAGAAACATATAACGTTCATATATATTAGTTTATTTCAAAATAGCAGACCGATATTCATTCGCCCACTGCCCGCTTTTAAGCACTCTCAAACTTTTGCACCCAAGCCAATGTCAGTTCCGTCCAAAAATTCCAACCCATTTTACAACCCCACCGATCCGGAGTTCACTTGTTCCTGAGCCGCAATTACACTAATTCACTTAACATCACGATACATTACAATCTCACTGTAAATTTGGTATTCCTGTACAATTTCAATGTTAATGGCTTAAAATGGTAATTGTGTCGTAGAATAATTAAGATGCAAAAATAATACTATTAGCGCATTTTGAATTTAACAGAATTGCAGCTCGTTCGTACCAGTTTGGACCGGTTTGCGCCAGTTCCAACTGACGAGCTGCACTATTGTAACTTATTGCGAACTCATGTTTGGGTTCGCGTTTTCAACATTCTGAACACAGTTTTGAAATATTTTTCGTCAGAAGCAAATTTTATGTGTTGTTTAAAATGTTCATTTAGGAAAAATCTCTCATATAACTGTTCTAACTACAAAACAACTTCGTTCAAAATTACTGATTATCCATTATAAATAATATTAGTTCAAATAAGTAATAATATATAAGCGTCGTTGGCTTCTTGGTATGGACTGTTGCCTTCCGTTCTGGAGGGTGCAGGTTCAAAACCTGCCATACACTAATGTATTTTCTAATATTCGAAATTATATGTACATTGATCCGATGCTCTTACGGTGAGGGACAATATCGTGGGGAAGCCTGCGCACGCCTGCGAAGAAATTCAAAGATTGTGCGGGAAGTTGGCCAATCCACACTGGGCCTGCGTGGCCGAATAAGGCCTTTACATCCTATAGGGACTAGAACTAATGAGCTGATGATGATGATAAAGTAAGTAACACATTACTCGATTAACCGTTCCTGCATTAACAAGAATTGAGCACAGAAATAAAAAATAAAAAAAACTTAAAAAAAATATACGACACAAACAGCCGTCAAAACACGTAAATAAAATATGAAATCCACAAAATCCGATAGAACAAGTTAAATCAATTAGTTACGTGTCATAAATGTTCCGACGGCGACCATTTTGGTTTTAAATATAACTTTTAATAAATAGCGAATATCCAAATAATGTCATGTCAACGAAGTACGCGTTGGGTTTTTCAATTTAGAACTAGGGTTAGGGTTGTCGATTTGAACGTGGGAGAATATTATTAAATTGAAAAATACCTGTCAATGGAATCGTGCTTAAACTAAAAACAAAAATAAATAAATAATAAATATCCACTGACATTCGCACAGCGCCATCTAGCCCCAAGTTAAGCGTGAAGCCTGTATTATGGGTACTAAACAACAAATAAATAAACTTAAATATTTTTTTTTCCTAAATACATACATATCATACATAGAAAACTCCCAGACCATTACAAACAGACATGTTTATGCACACAAATGTTTATACTGCCCGGGGATCGAACCCGGAACCTTTGGTGCTGCAGCCGACCTCTCAACCGCAACACCAAATGGATAGTCATAAAATATATATTAAATTTTTAGATCATGCAAAAAAGTATATTATTTTTCATGGCTGCCAACCCTGAGTCGCGTTGCAAAATGTTTTTCGTAACCGTCAAAAGTTTTTTTTTAAATAGTGCACCGAACACTATTAATTTAAATAAAAAAGCTGCAAAAATAGTACGTTTCATTTTGGACCTAATGTTTCGGATAGTTCAGAATATCCTGTCGTTACAGGATCATTGTTATGTTGAAATGTGAAAGCATGAACAGCCGGCTTCAGAAGTGGTTTATTTTAATATTTTGAATTCACGTTTAATTAAAAAGATAGATTAGAACACTTTATTGCTAACAAGTACACAGAAAAAAAGAAACAGTTTCGCCACAAATGACCTGTTCGAAGCTTCATTAATGATTCATTGGTTGATTTTTATCTAGAACCAGTTATGTATAAGAAATTTTTTCCCCTTTTGATTTGTAATAAATTTTAATTTTAATTTGTGTAAACTTGTTATAAATTAGTTTTTTGGTTGCCCACCAGCCTTTTTTGGGGCCTCCCTGAAAAACAGCGTCCTGGCACGCTTTTAATGTGCCAGGACAAATGCTGAGGGAGGTCCTATTTGGCACTTAGTTTTATGTTTCTCACTGTTGTTTGTATTTTATTGTGTCAAATAAATAATTCTTTTTCTTTTTTTGATATTTATTTATTAACGACAACCAACAGTATTATACTAATTAAATCTATCATCATCATCATCATCTCATTAAACGTCCCCACCGAGGGGCACGAGCCTACCCGTATAGGGTGATTAGCCTTAGTCATCCACGCGGGCCCAGTGCGGGTTGGACGACTTCACACACAACCTTCGAATCTCTTCGCAGGCGTGCATGAAGGTTTCCTCACGATGTTTTCCTTCACCGTAAGAGCGTCGGATAACGTACATATATTTTCGAAAATTCGAAAATACATTGGTACGTGTCGGGATTTGAACCTCAGCCCTCCCGGTAGGAAGGCGACAGTCCACACCACTGAGCCACCGACACTCCAAATCGCGCGAATTAACTCTATACAAAAATATAAATAAGAGAGTACATGCTAAGTGCAGGTGGTAGACTCCGTACTGAGTCGTCTGGGTAGGTACAGCCGGAGTCCTAGATATCGTCCCGTAAAAGAGGAGTGTTTTTCACTTCTGTGTTCAGATGAGGGCACTGTAGCTAGCAATATTACCGGGTGTAAGGGACCTAACAATCATAACATCGTCTCAAATGACAGGCGCAGGGCAGTGTTGACAGAAAATAATAACTACCCTCTGTTATTGATTTCCTTCTACACTACTTCTGTCACGGTCAGGCCTATCACTTACCACCAGGTGAGCTAGCATCTCGTTCACTTGGAACATAAAAAAACCTTAATAGAAAAATCTACAAAAAATTCACTATGCGCTCAACAATAATAATCATTAAAATATAAACGTTCAAAACTTTATTCCCACTTGTGAATCTGACTGTACCTACCCGGTTAATGTTTTCGCTCAGTCAGACATTTTAAACGGTGAAAATCCCTATTATTTGCGTTGCTGCTCCAACACCACACTATTAAATGGAACAAAAAGCTCAACAAACAATACTAGTTATGAAATATTACAGGTGAGTTTTCGAGTATTACCTCAAATGCTTAAACAACTGTTGTTGGTATGCATTAGAGATGTAATTCCGCATTTAAACTTAAAAATTGTTCGTTTATTTGTTTTACGTGAAACTTAAGATGGTCGCTTTTACATTTACACGTTTTACTATTGAGAATTAATGCATGTTATTACGTGTCTCTGTAATTTTACCATTGAGTTGATGTTTTTTACTCAATGTAAAATCATAAGTTAAAATACGTTTATTTAAAGTTACACGTATAAAAAGGAGTTGATTTTATACATGGAACAAGGCAAAACACACACATATTCAATGATGTAAAAAAGTATGGACTCGTGATATGCTCACAGAACAATCGAAAAACGTGTTCCGAATGCAGTGACAGCACACATACACATATTTCGAATTTCGAACACATTCACCATAACAAAAGAGTACAAACTGTACACTCTTCGGCGGTTCGTTTTTGAGGCACGGATGGCGTATCTACCTTTATATATACAGAATATCATGGATATATTCATATATTTTGTACTATTTATTCAACCTATTGCAGTCCACTACTGGACATAGGTCTCCCCCTTTTAAGGCTGAGAGCCATCTGCGCTCGCCACTTGCCCGGTGAAGCTGTAAAGGCCATCTGCGGCCAGCAGTAGTCATTCGAAAAAAAAATAAATAAAGTCTCCCCCATTTTGTACTGCATGAAATCAAACCCTTGTTTATAGCCGACTCTTCAACCTACATCACCACTTGCGATGTCAAAAAATGTATACGATCCTCACGCTATTGTTGTAAATTCACAATAAGTTTTACTGTTTTCTTGATATGCTTAAGTGTCTTCCTATTCAACCTATAGCAGTCCACTGCTGGGCATAGGTCTCCCCCATTTTGCGCCAGATATCCCGGTCCTCCGCTTTTCATCCATAAGTGTCTTGTAAAGACTTTATTAAGTATGGGAATTTTTGGAGTTTGATTATTTATAGGCCAATTAATTTATACATATCATTATTCATTAATTTTTCAAGATATTTTACCGCCACATTGCACTGACCTATGCAAGTCTATGCATTTACATGGCCGTGGTATCTACATCAAAACAGGCAGGGTAAAAATATATCGGGTAACAAGATTACTGTAGGGTCACAATCAAATTCATCGTCATCATCAGCTCATTGAACGTCCCCACCGAGGGGCACAAGCCTACCCGTAAGGGTGTTTAGGCCTAGTCTTCCACGCGGGCCCAGTGCAGATTAGCCAACTTCACGCACAACCTTTGAATATCTAGCAGGCGTGCGGAGGTTTCGTCACGATGTTTTCCGTAAGAGCGTCAGATAACGTACATATAATTTCGAAAATTCGAAAACACTGGTACGTTGCGGGAATTTAACCTCAGCCCTCCCGGTAGGAGGGCAACAGTCCACAGCATTGACCCACCGACGCTCATAATAATAATCAAATGCTCCATACGCTATAGTAACGTAAAATATCAATTGATCCTGAAATGGATGTACAAATTAAAAGCAATGCATCAGAAAAATGGCGCGAAACACCAAGGGCGTCAATTCTAATTTAAATAAACTTAAATAAAATTAAATAATTCTTAGGTATTACCATAAAATTTGACAGCCTGTGTTGCCATGACATAAATTACGGTAACGCAGAACAAACA
The DNA here is from genome assembly GCA_019425675.1 of Leucinodes orbonalis. Lineage (NCBI taxonomy): Eukaryota > Metazoa > Arthropoda > Insecta > Lepidoptera > Crambidae > Leucinodes > Leucinodes orbonalis. Next base: position 72,216 of record PQWD01007870.1, on the reverse strand, counting down.
TCTGCTTACCTAGTTCCTCAACTCATTTATGAATTACCTTCCGAACTGATAGCTATAATAATTTTTGACCTTGTAATAAAAACCTCAATTGGAATTAACTTTGTCCAACTTCTTTTTTTATGTCTTAATAGGACGGTACTTTCAGTGCATTCACCTGGTAATAGGTGATACGCTTGAACATGACAGAAGCAGTGTCGAAAGGAATTAATAAAACTGTTATTGATATTGAAGGTAAAACAAATACCTAGGTAATAATAGGTATATATTGAAGGTAAAACAAAGTGGTACCGAAATACCTTTCGGTACCACTTTGACGTTAATGGTAATTGTACAGTTGAATGAATTGTCTATTGGTGTTACCAACTACTCTGCCTTAAAAGAGAACGAATGAGTGAATGATGTATAATTATATATAATATTGAAATAGAAAAAAATATAGAATGGCGCATTTTAAATTTATCGAATTGGAACCCAGTACGACCTCATTAAAACAGTTCCGCTGATTATCGATATGAAACTCGATTCGCAATAATGCCTCTCGCGGATAACTCGATAGTGATGTACTGAGCTATATCGACGTTATGAAATTTTAATGATTTTTATTCGTATCAAAACAGACTAATTTTTAAGCAAAATCGTTTTAACAAACTTTCTTAGGAGGTTAATATATATATACACGAATTTTGTTTTAACGGTGCTTGCCTCAAATCAATTGATCATTTGCATCAAGGCACGATCTAATTCAATTTGATTTCTGGCTTTTACCTATTTTATGTAATTTTGTGGCCGAAGCTTTGTATATATTTTTATATTTACACGCATATTTTGTGTGTGTAAGCCGTGGCAGCCTATTTTATTAAGACATCGCTTAATCATGTATTCATGTGTGTAAAATACTGTAATTAAATTTTCTAGCGATATGTTTTTGTTGGTTAGCCAAATAAATTAATGAATATTAAAATATAGTTAATTTAAAATTGTTTTATCTGTTAGTTGGTATATAGCTAAATACATTACACCATATTGGTTGTACCCTTTTTTTTGTATAATATCAAGTTACTATAAGTATTTAATTGATAACAGAAACGAAATCACTGATTCAAATCGAACAAACGGTTATCGCGGTTCATTTTGCCAATAATTGTCACTGTATCACTCACTTAAGTCAACTGAGTTTTGTCATTCAATGAGTCGGAAAGTCCGATCGGGATTTCGGGTACCGACGACGTCCCAAGGGATCATTTCCAGACGACCGGTCCAACGTACGTAGCCTTTCTCTTTGTATTGTTGTCCGGACATTCGGTTGGGACTAAATATAAACTGTTCCGTATAACGTAAGGTAAATAACTCTTAAATGTTTTTGTTATATTAGTTTGAAACTAGACATTTTTTGATTATAAAAATTAAATAGTATAACATTGTCTAAATTTAGCAATAAACTTTTTCAGTTTTTATTAAATAATATGCTGTCAGTGAATTTTTAAATTATAAATCTTGTAAAGCATGAAAGGTAAATGAATTATAAAAATCGATTATAATTATTAATTGTAGCGAACATTTCTTTATATGTATAATTTATTAATTCGATAGTTGTATTTAAATATTTGTTTTTTTTTACATTTTTAATTAATTTTCTTTTTGATTGATATTTTATTGTATTGACACTAATTTTATATAAACAAATAGTAAAATTAAATTGCAGATACATTGTATAAAATCTGTAATAATATTTATAAATTAGGTATTACTGAATTTAATTGCACGTCGTAATGTTCACGACAGAAATGACAGGACATTTTATATTATTTAAGACCACATTGTTTGTTACACACTGTATTCTAGCAAATAAAGAAATTATTATTAAATGCATAGGAAAGGAATTTTTGATTGGGGATAAAAAAAATGAAATTTACTAAGAAGAGGAAATGAATTTAAAAAAAAACAAGAAAAGTCGATACATAAGTTTATAGCATCTGTTCCTATATATAAAAACACATTTTTTATCTATTTTTGAATATCGTTTTTTTATTATTGTAAGCAATATCATACCTAAATCATTATAAAAGTGAAAATAAATAAATAAAAAACTCATGATTTCTGCAAAGGCATTGGTGTCTTTGAGTTAAGATTTTCATTAACAAAATAATATAAACTTTTATTAAATAATAATAATAGTTCTTTATTTCAAATAAATGCAAAATCCATAAAGTGTTAGTAAACAAAATCTGTGAAATCACTTATATCTATGTTAGTTTCAGCAAAAAGTTTAAAAATAAATATGTTATTGCGTAAATATTTTGATGGAGTGTTTATTCATCACCCCATCATACTTATCAGCAATTAAAGACCTTTTGACCTTTTATCTCACAAAATGTCTTGAAGTATTCTTTATTAATAAAATAATGTTTATCGATGCCATAATTTTACTGTCACATCACTATAACAATTGCAGTTAAATACAAAAAATGCACATCAAGAGTATTCGAATTAACGAATTGCAACATTACATTGAAATTGCTGAATAACAATGAAGTTTTATGCAGAATTCAATGGCCATTAAATAAGTTTATTTGTATTATAATTATTACACACAAACAATAAGCTAAAGTTGTAAGTTGTAGTAAACAAAAGACCCAAACTAACCTTAACTGTTCGTCATGCGACAAGTCAGACAACGAAAAAGGCTTTGAAGATAACCTCTTAGTAATTTGTGGCTCCTAGTACAGAGTTCTTGCAACCTCAGTCAATATTACGAGCCCATATCACAATCCTGTCCAACAACGTACTCTCTGGTGAGCGATACACACTTGATTAGGACGAGATAACTCTTGTTAGTTTATGGACCCTAGTACAGAGCTATCGTAAAACAAGTTAATATTACCGGCTCATGGCACAATCCTGCCCAACAACGTACTCTGGTGTTGGCAAGCGACACACATTTAATTTGGATGAGTAAAGCTCTGGTAGTTTATGACCCCTAGTACAGAGATTTGTAACGCAAGTCCAAATTTTCAGCCCATCGTACTGCCTCCTACGATCCTGCCTAACAACGAACGACTCTGGCGAACGACATACACTTGATAAGGGTTGAGATAAGCTGTTGGTAGTTATGGATCCCTAGTACAGAGCTTTCGCAATCCAAGCCAACATTAGCAGCCTATTTTGCATTCTGCCCAATAACGAACAAGGCACGGGCGATCAACACACACTTGACCAATGATGGATAAAGCTCTAGGTAAATATGGACTCCTACTACACTACTTTTGCAACCTAAGCCTTACCGACCAAGAACAGTCAAAATGACTAGGTCGTTAGACCTTTTAGAGAGGCAGTCAATTCAGTAATATTATGCACGCATGAAAAAACCTATCAAAAATTAAGTAATGTAAATACACAAATAAAATTTGGAACTGAAAATTTTACAACAGTGAATGCAAGCGAATTCAGTCTCAATTCCAAGGGGTTATAACACAAAACATCTTGCTCGTTCGCTAATGAAATTGGTGCTATCCAAACATAATGGCATATGCTTAACAGAACATCAATATCATACTGTAACGATGTCGCAAAGCCAAATGGTATGATATAACCTATTCAGTTAATTACAAACGTTCAATGATATTGCGATTTTAAACGTATTGGCGTTCCATGGTGTAATGGTTGTAAAGTCTATTACATAAAAGGTTCCGGGTTTGATCACCGACAGCACAGACATTTGTGTGCATGAATATATCTATTTGAAATAGTCTGGATGTTTTATGATATAATATATATATATATATATATATATTAGGGTACTACCGTAATACAGGCTTCACAGTTAACTTGGGGCTAAATGGCGCTGTGTGAATGTCAGTGGATATTTATATATAATAGTTGTGAAATCGTCTATTACATGAAAGATTTCGGATCTCTAGCAATTGACATCAATCTGCTACCCGCCACTTTAACCAGGTCATCCTTTCACCTGGTTGGAGGTCGGCCTACCCTTCGTTATCCTCTACTCTCGTTCGGGGTCGGCTTACGCTTTATTTCCCGTTACTTGGACACCAATCGAGAACCATTCCGCCCCTTCGGCCATCGGTTCTACGCACTATGTGCTCTACCCACTGCCACTTCAACTTGCTTATCCTGTGGGCTACGTCGGTCACCCTAGTTCTCCTACGGATAATTTATCGCGTAGGGAAACACCTAACATAGCCCTCTCTAAAGCACGCTGAGCAAACTTGAGCATATTTAGGAGGCCCTTAGTGTGCGACCGGTGAATGTCATGTCAGGCAACACACACCTTACCTATGTATAATAAGAAATAAATATCCACTGACATTCACACAACGCCATTTATTTATTGAGAAAATAATCTGTCACACAAGTACTTATTTTCTATATTATTTTTACGAAGCCCCAAGTTAAATCCAATTAGGATGATAATATAGAATTATACAAATTACACATATTACAGCTATGTAAAAACCAATAGTATTATATAAATTTTGACTCGAAATGAGAACATTGTAAACCCCATTTTTTGAAAAGAGTAACTACACGAGTTTCTTGCCGGTATCTTCTCGGTAGATAACAACCTCCCGAACCGGTGGTAGATTCATTAAAAATAACTTCTTGACGATTCAAAAGTGTCATGTAATGATTTATTTGAATAAGACATTTTTGAGTTTGAGTTTGAGTTTAAACATGAAGCTTGTAGTATGGAAACTAAACAACGGATAAACATACTTATAATCGTAAATTTGATTGATGATTAGATTGTATGTACTTATAGAGATTCCTGCTTAAATTACTAGACAAGATAGCGCTTTCAGATATCGATGAATATTTACTCTTTTTAACATCATATTATGATAGCATATTTCAGGCGTATTTTAGGCTTATTTTGCAATGACATAATAATAATACGTAGAAACCTCCCAAATCGATACAAATGGACATGTTCGTGCAATGATTCAAAAGCACAGCTCTCACCCAGGAGACAACTTTAGAGGAGACAACTAAGAATCTCACTAGGATCGAACCCACAAAAATGATTTAAATAATATACTAAATTATAATAAACACTTAACACATCACAATAGCGGCAAATGTAAAAAAAAACCTGTTTTGCTATGCATATGCATTAATTCAACAAAAGTGCTAATACAGTACTATTTTATAGCTCAATTAGCATTCTAATGAGTTCAGACAAAGTTTTATTATGCTTGACCATGCGATGTTGTTAGAACTAAAGGAGAATCCCACTAAAACCATTTCACGTCAAATGTTGCCACGACCACATAATGTTTGTTGCGCTGTGAAAAAGATATCAGATCTCATGTAGAGCCAAGCTTCTGAATCTACGCGGCCTAACTCTACCGACACTTATTTCAACAAATTCTGCATATCAGTTACTATGTACGGCTTGGCCGTTTGACTACCGTCGTGGAGGTGATGCAAATATTTAGTTTCTGATCTGATGTAAGTAACTAACCAACCAGAGATACGCCTGGCCATAACAGAGCGGCATTGAAGGAGAAGGAATAGTTATATTCCTCCATCAACACCGCACTGAGCCCATCACCCCAGACAACAGATGTTCGGTCTCTCTCTCTCTCTCTTCAACCTATCGCAGTCCACTGCTGGACATAGGTCTCCCCCATTTTGCGCCAGATATCCCGGTCCTCCGCTTTTCTCATCCAGCTCCCACCAGCGACCTTCCGCAAGTCGTCGGTCCATCGGGCCGGAGGGCGTCCTACGCTACGCTTGCCAAGACGCGGTCTCCACTCCAGAACTCGTCTGCTCCAACGGCCATCGGTTCGGTCTCTAATACCCGATAATTTTACTAGCTACAGTGTCCTCATCAGGAAGCACAGTAGTGCAAAACACTCCTGTTTCACGGGGCGATATCTGCCATTGCGGTGGTACCTACCTAAAAGACTCAGTAACGTTTTTTTTTCGAACTGACTACTGCTGTTGGCCGCAGATGGCCTTTACAGCTTCACCGGGCAATTGGCGAGCGCAGATCAGCCACTCAGTGCCGAGTACTTCACTACATAGTATAAAACAAAGTCCTTTTTTCTGTCCCTTTATCCCTATATACTTATGCTTAAATCTTTAAAACAACGTAACGGATTTTGATGCGTTTTATTAATAGATGGAGTGATTGAAGAAGAATTTTTAAATATATAATAGCACCCATTAAACAGCGAATAATATTGTTATTTTTGTTCTCGGCGGTACCGGCCGGACGGGGCAGCGTGCAGCGGGAGCGTGCCTATTACCATTGCGAGTCGCTAGTACGTAATAAATATATAAAAAAAACATTATACTACTATGACTGGTTGATTCTTTCCCACATAGCTTCACCACAGCCCGGATCAATCCACTAACGATCCTTATAATTGCAACATCATGCCTTATCAACGGATTCTATCAAATTACGCAAAGTGCCCCCGCAGTCGTGCTGTTCAGGATTTATGGTGATTTGGCACGACAAACGTTTTATTATACGAGCCATATTGGTAAACAATTTACAAATTACATTCATAAGTGTACTGTGAGGACCTAAACTGAATAAACACTTCTCATTTTCATTTTCTTTTTTTTCATTTAAATGAAGTTCAAATTTCTCCACGTACCAATGTGTTTTTGAATTATAGAAAAATATGTGTACGTTATCCGACGCTCTTACGGTGAAGAAATCATCGTGGGGAAACCTGCGCACGGCTGCGAAGAGATTCAAAGGTTGTGCGTGAAGTCGTCCAATCCTCACTGGGCCCGCGTGGACAACTAAGGCATAATTACCCTATAAGGGTAGGCCCGTGCCTCTCAGTGGGAACGTTTAATGAACTGATGATGATATGTACGTTATCCGAAGCTCTTACGGTGTAGGAAAACATCGTGAGGAAACCTGCGCACGTTTCGGTGGGGACGTTTAGTGAGCTGATGATGATGATGACTGGTAAATAGTTGAATGACACGTTGTTTTTAAATATATTATATCCCGCCACGTACTCGAATCTTGGAAATTATATGTACGTTTATTCGACGCTCTTACGGTGAAGGAAAACATCGTAAGGAAATTTGAATTCGAGTTCTGGAGTGACCCACAAGCTACATGCTAGCCTAAATGCGACCAATATTGGGCCACTTTGATAGCCCTTTCATTACCATCCAGGAGGTCCCGGAAAACGCACAAGTATGGACAGTTCGGACAAGACAGTAGGTCTTCCATTATCTGAGGGGCACCACAGTAACACAGACTGCTGCAGACGGAGATCTGTACTTTCATAGCACACGTACCGAACCTTCAATAGGTACCTTGAAGATATCTTCAACTTATGGTCTACAGCATTTCACGTACCTGAAATAAGAAAATACATTTTAGTAATTTATTTTTATAAAAAAAATATTTAATCATCATGATAGACCGCAGTAGCTTAAGCTATAACTCACTGCAGGGTGTTAGCCTTCCCGCACGTCACGGCTATGGTGATATTGGGCGATCCATCCATAAAATTGAGCCGGTTTAACGTCAGAAGTCAAGTTCTTTCTTCTCGGACGATTAGGTAATTCAGCCAGCAATGTCGCATAAAGTGCTTTTGTTTTGTGCAAAAGACGACTCTATTGTTATGGTTGCAAGGCAACCTTTCAAAGAGAGAGTATCCGACCGCCTATTGTTTTTAGCAGGAAATTGGGGCCCCTGGTAACCTGGAGGTCCTAGACTGCAGCCCAAGTAGCCCTTAGGTAGATCCGACCCTGTTCAGGTGACGGGTGCAGTGCCGCATTTTATTTTTCGAACTTACTACTGCTGTTGGCCGTAGATGGCCTTTACAGCTCCACCGGGCATTGGCGAGCGCAGATGACTCTAAGCCTTGAAGTGCCGCATTGATGGAGAATAATAACTATCAGTTGTTGGTCTCCTTCAATGCCGCTCTGTCATGGTCAGGTGTATCACCTACCACCAGGAGAAGGTACTGAGCGTCCTGTACACTTTGAAACATAAAAAATGTGAAAACCATCTCAGAACCAAGAATCTCCCCACGTTATTTTTAATATGAAGTAACATTAAATAAAATTGTTAGCACTATATAAAGCAGATAGCAATCCATAATGTAGAAAAGTCAGCATTGCATTCTAAGTGGCACTCTTGCTGTTCGCAAGCCACTCGCATTTACACAAGATGCATTTAAATGCAACCTTCAAGTATACACTTCAATGTTATTTGCTTTTACGATATGAATATTATGAAACTTGTAAAATGAGTGTTTAATTTTTTTAAGAGATAAATGTTTCCCTAAGCAATGTTTTTTTTTAATGACATGTGTCCTGCAAAAGGGAGATAGTCTGATAATGATTAACATATAAGAGATAAAGGTTTCCCCTAAGCAATGTTTTCGGGAAGACCTGTACCCTGCAAAGGAAAGTTATAGGCTGATAAAGATAATGAACATCACGGATTCATAACCATCATCAATTCATTAACGTCCCCATCAAGGGGAACGAGCCTAACTTGAATGGTATATAGGCCTAAGTCGTCCACGCGGGCCCAGTGAGGATTGGAAGACAAGCTCTGGATCTCTTTGTAGGCATGCCCAGGTTTCCTCACGATGTTTCCCATCACTGTTAGAGCGTCAGATAAACATACATATAATTTCGAAAATACATTGATACGAGGCGGGATTTGAACATGCACCCTCCAGATCCACAGGCAACAGTCCACACTAATGAGCCACCGACGCTCATAAAAGTGTAGTATTCTTAAATAAAATATAAAAAAATTACATCTAGACTTGACCATTCATCAATCAATTCTGTTTCTAGAAAATTCAACTGTAAGCTTTGAGTAGGGCGGAGTAATTAATCAAAACCACTTAATTGTGGTTTTATTCAGATTTAAAACGATATTTCAATGTTTTCAAATGGAGAAGTCATTATTTTAAGTTATCCTTTGTTAGTCGGGTTAAGTCATTAAACTTCAGTCTTGAGAAATCTTTTGAGTTGCAGATTTAAAATATCTTACTGAAGACTCTACAAAAATAGTAACAATGGTTTACTGAGTACAAATAATAATAAAATAATGTTATTAAATAAATTAGTCTTCTTGGCGTATCGATAGCAATTAAATTGTAGAAGCCCAAAAGCCAGCCACGGCGACAGCGCACTCCGCAGCCGTCATCAAATCCTGCAGAGAACAGCTACTTAGGCAAGCAGAACACGACATAAGGTGAATCATCGTTTGGGCCGCTCCACAAAGACAGTCCAAATCAAGGCCGCCCGAAAGCCCCCATCTGGCTGAATTGTCCCTACTCCGACCTGTCAAAGTCCGAAGCCTACCAGTAGGTTTAAATATTTTAATTAAAATTAAATGTTATATATTTCTCTCTCTCTCTCTCTTCAATCTATCGCAGTCCACTTCTGAACATAGGTCTGCCCCATTTTGCGCCAGATATCCCGATCCTCCGCTTTTCTCATCCAGCCTCCACCAGCGACCTTTCGCAAGTCGGCGGTCCATCGGGCCGGAGGGCGTCCTACGCTACGCTGGCCAAGACGCGGTCTCGCCTCAAGAACTCGTCTGCTTCAAGGAATATTTATAGATTTAATCTTACAGGGTCTTCCTTTCTTTAATTACAAAATGACACATTAACTCGAATTTCTCATAGTCCTTATATTGCGTGCCCAACATAGTCCATAACACTGGTTTCACTTTTTATGTAACATCTTATGTACATTATAGTTGGGCAATAAATGATTGAGTATTGATTGCAGGCAACACAAAAGTTTCACGAAATAACAAAGTGACTATTGTATGGAGGAAAATGTTGCTTGCTAGTCAATGTAGTTTCAAGAGTTGCCTCAATACCCACTTGCAACAAATCGCTTCCCGTTCAAAAAACTGAAAAACTCTTCAGTAAAACGACCCCTTCTCATGAATGCCACGCTCCATTTCAGGCTCTATGCTACACCATGAATGGAATGGTCATTCAAACCTGGCACAAGTCTTGACAAATAGGGAAAGTCTGGTATTTCATTGCAGTTAGAAAACAATGGTCTTCTTGGTGTATCTATGTATGTGTTTATAAAAAATAAGTATGTTTATCCTTTGTTCAGTATCCCATAGTACAAGCTCTGCTGAATGCCTTGGCAACAATTATTAACATTAAATATTAAAAATAAAAATGCTAATGGTTATTTACATATTCTTCCTTTTAAAATTATTGTGGCTCTTTGACAAAGTTTATGAAAAATAGTTCCACTATATAACTGCTTGTTGGTTTGTCTGTAAGTGGTTGTACATTGTGGCGTGACTACGGCTTTTGTATATGTTTTGTAAATAATGTAACAACTGTAGGTGAACTTAAATAAACAAAAAAAGCTAGATAATCAATTATTTATTATCTACTTCTTCTCTTCTACCTGTTACAGTACACTGATGGTCATAGGTCTCCCCCATTTTGCACTAGATATCACAGACCTCGTGATACGTTATCCGACGCTCTTACGGTGAAGGAAAACATCGTGAGAAAACCTTCATGCACGCCTGCGAAGAGATTCGAAGGTTGTGTGTGAAGTCGTCCAATCCGCACTGGGCCCGCGTGGACGCCTAATCACCCTATACGGGTAGGCTCGTGCCCCTCGGTGGGGACGTTTAATGAGCTGATGATGATGTTGATGATGATGATCACAGACCTCCGGTTGCCTCATCCAGCCTCCACCAGCGACCATTCGCAAGTCGTCGGTCCATCGGGCCGGAGGGCGTCCTACACTACGCTTGCCAAGACGCGGTCTCCACTACAGAACTCGTCTGCTCCAACGGCCATCGGTTCTGCGACATACGTGACCAGCCCACTGCCACTTCAAGATGCTGATCCGGCGGGCTATGTCAGTAAATTTTGTTCTGCATTGTCTCTTATGTTGAAAATTAATTATTAGTAATTACGTTATTACACTTCATTTAAATTTCAAATACCTACCACTTATTATAACAAGCTATGAGCACCTGTATACAACCCTCTACCTCGACTTTGGGATCATTAAAAACAAGCCCCATAGCGTTATAATTAAGAATTACACGGACTATCGGGGGGATTGTTTCGCCCACCATTATTTTTAACCCCCGCTAGTCGAGCCTAAAACTCGGCTATTCAGGTGGTCTGAATAGCCACTTTAGACTCGCGTTATTGCTCGAGGTTTTTACTAGTATTGTAGGCTGTTTAGGGTTGCTTCGTTACATCGAAATATAATTATTTGTAACTATTTATGTTAAAATAATAAATATCCACTGATATTCACACAGCGCCATCTGGTATGAATTTAAGCAAGGGGATCGTAGTATTATATAAACAATAAATAAAAATACTTACATACATATATTTTTCAACACATGCATATTAATAAACATAAAAACAAGCAGACTTATATCATCATCAGCTCATTAAATGTCCCCACCGAGGACACGAGCCTACCCGTATAGGGTGTTTAGGCCTTAGTCGTCCACGCGGGCCCAGTGCGGATTGGGATGAATTCACGCACAACCTTTAAATCTCTTTGTTTTACTAATAAATATATGAAAGTTATATTAGTTAGAGCGTCGGTGGCTCAATGGTGTGGACTGTCGCCTTCCTACCGGGAGGGCTGAGGTTCAAATCCCGACACGTACCAATGTGTTTTCGAAATTTCGAAAATATATGTACGTTATCCGACGCTCTTACGGTGAAGGAAAACATCGTGAGGAAACCTTCATGCACGCCTGCGAAAAGATTCGAAGGTTGTGTGTGAAGTCGTCCAACCCGCACTACTGGGCCCGCATGGACGACTAAGGCCTAATCACCCTATACTGGTAGGCTCGTGCCCCTCGGTGGGGACGTTTAATAAACTGATGATGATGATGATGATATGAAAGTTTTAACTATAAAAAATTTCATAAATAAAAATAGCTTAACGTAAGCTTCGGCCTTATAAATCTGCCAACCCTGGATCCTTTTTAACTACACGTATTTATGCCATTTTAGATTTTATGTCCATTGTAATAGAAGATACCAATTGTACATAAATAAAAGGTTTTGTGTGTTCAAACTGAAATACCTTATAAATAAAAAAGTATTCAAAAGCTTGGAAACCCATTGTCCCATGAGACAACATTAAAAAGGATAAGAAACGACTGTAATGAAATAGAAATAATTTTATAGAAAAAACATGAATTATCATTATTACGACTTTATGTAAATTTTAATTTTAGTATAAGTACGGAGAGAACTCTTTTCAAAGAATATTGAAGATAGAATATCGAAGTACTCAATTTGAACCCAGCATTAGTTTAAGGTTTAACCTCGGCTGGTTTGTTGTGAAACTTATTATGTAAAGAGCAGCAACAAAGTCATGAAAATGCTAATTTCTTATGAACTTTCAAGGAAAGGCTGTGTCGTTATATTCATTATAGTTTACACTTTGATCGGACTGTCTTTAGCAGTCTTATAATAACTAAAAGTTACAAATATCCACTGATAATCACAAAACGCCATCTAGCCCCAAATTAAACGTGAAGCTTTTATTACGATTACTAAACAACTGATAAACAGACTAATATAGTTATTTTTTTGTAAATACTAATAAAACACCCAGACCAATACAAACAGGTTTTTTCATGCCCACAAATGTTTGTACTGCCCGGGATCGCACCCGGAACCCTTGGTGTACCTTGTAACCGACACATCTCAACTATTTTACCAAATTTCGTCAAATTAAGTAGCTCTCATAAATGAGAAATGGATATTTAAAGAGGTTTTCACCAGGAGGTAAAAATACTTCAATACTATCTATACTATTATTATAAATGTGAAAGTATCTCTGTCTGTCTGTCTGTTTGTTACGCTTTCACGCCTAAACGGCTGAACGGATTTTATTGAAACTTGGTATGTGATAGAAGGTAACCTAGAATAGGTTTTAGGCTACTTTTTGTCCCGTTTTCACCCCCACTTCCTTAAATGGGTGTTGGAAGTTTAGGAATCCCCTCCCCCTAATTCTAAAGGTTTAAATTTTTGTATATATATATATGTGTATTTTTTTTTTCGGAAATGGGCTCTAAATCCTTCAATTATTTACAAATTTACCCAAAAACAATATAAAGGTTTTTGGGTAAATTTGTAAATAATTGACAACAACACAACTTGGGCGGGGGATTCCTGTGTATAGTGATATATATGTAAACTTTTTTTTTTCGAATTTACAAGGTAGAAAGCTAAAAAGTATGATGGCTTTTGTCACGAACAATAAATCTTGCATATTGAAGTTTTTGCAAATTGGCCCTTAAAGTCTTAAAAGTGAAAAGCAAAAAATTGGTATGCGAAGCGAAAAAGAAGAAGAAGAAGCAGTGTTGCGGTGTTAAAATTATTCTATTTCCGTTACCAGGAAAGTGGAGCCATGTTATCCCGAATTTAACGCGAGCGAAGCCGCGGGCAAAAGCTAGTTTGTATATACATACGTTTAATACACAAAAACAACCAGATCAATACCGACTGATATGTCCAACCAAACACACATTTGTATCTCCTTCCAGGGGTTTGAATCGCAACCCTTGCTTGGAAGTTAAAACATAATGTTACTATGTGGTAGACTCGATACCGAGTCATCTAGGTGGGTACCACTGTTCAAGATATCGTCCCAAGAAATAGAAGTGTTTTGCACTTCTGTGTTTTGACAATTAACATTACTACCGATGTTAATTGTACCGCGGTTTCGGGATGAGGGCACTGTGGCTAGTTAAATTACCGGGTATAAGATACCTAACATCTCTCGTCTCGGGTAACGGACGCAGTGCGGCATTGATGGAGAATAATTACTGTTTATGAGTTGTTGGTCTCAATCAAAGCCGCTTTGTCATGGTCAGGTGTATCACTTACCATCAGGTGAGCATTCAGACCCTCCTGTGCATTCAAACTATCTATATATTACTTACAAATCAATAATATATTATTTATAATGTAGCAAAATGTAATAAGACTACCTTTCTCATTATTCCGAGACTTGGTGGCAAGACCTGATTAAGAAAACACAAAATATTAAATGACTTATGCTTAGAACAGTAATTAAGTTATTTCAAAAATCATTAGAACGCGACATCTAACGCCTGACCGGCTAGAAGAAGGATATAATATAGTAAAACCCATTACTATCATTATAATTGTTCTGTAGAGAACCCTGATTCTATGCCCAGCATTGAAATATAATGGGTTGTTAAAGTAAAAAAAAATATATAAAATGTTTTACCGAAGTAATACATACTTCATATTGCAATAAAATTAATTTAAAAAGAATCAGGAATCTAATATTTAACCGTAATATTCTACAAAAAAACAACGATCAAAAGCTGTCACACATTCAATTCAAATTATTTCATAAAACAATATACATTGTGTGGAAAAGGTTATATAAAATATAGATAATAAAAATAAAAAAAACTATACAATAAAAAATTACTGTCTTTAAACATTAAATACAATTAATTATTACTTTCAATTTTCATTACAATTCTTTATGTCAATAAGTAAGTCGCCAAAGATAGATATGGTAAACCGGTACTTCAGTATTACCACGGTTAAAATTAACAAAACGATGAAAAACATTCGAAATATTGTACCAAACACACAGTCCCCGTCTAATTAAAACGCACAATAGGCGAAAATAAAAAAACGTCAGGTTTTTGTTTTTCTTATTCCTTGAAATTGTGAAATCCACTTGTAATATAATAGAGAGGGGGCAAAGTGGCCACTACACTTGCGAGCTTGCTGAATGGAAAGCGCACTTTAAACATGGACAGATATTTAAGGGGTTGGCTTCAGGAGGGCCATTTTTAAGGGAATATCCCTCAGGGTTCTCTAGGAGTTAAAAAACGGCTTAGATTTCTGTTTTGTTTTTTGTTACTAGCATTGCGCAACGATTTCGCCCCCGAAGTTCCTATTCTCGTAGTAATTTGAGGATAATACATAGCTAATACAGAAATCTAGTTATTAGCTAACTTCATGTCAAATTTGTTAATATCGCTTCAGACGTAAAATAATAATAAACATACTGGCTCACAAAATTTGTTTTTTAAAATGTTAGTGTGATTATTTAAGAAGTGGCTAAGTTCCAGATAAAAATATGGTTGTTTAAAAATATATATGACTTAGAAACAAAATAACATAGTATATATAAAACAGCACAACTAACTCAACAAAGTGCTGACTTTGAAACTAATTAAAACGTTTTCGTATAGAACCAAACAATTCCCTGTTATTTGGTGAGATTATTTGAACTTAATGTTTCACAAGTAAAGTTATACTGAACCCGTCTCTGCTTATTAAAGAACACGCGTTAAAATTTCACCTCTATAATTTTGCAGTACAAAAACGAGGAAGAATATTTATTTAAAATATATTTAAGGCCAGTAACAAATTACCTGTTGTACGATGCAGTGGATACCTAACTATTATTCTACACTTATTATAAAGAGGGAAGATTTGTATTTTTGTGTGTATGTTTGTAATAAACTCATAAAATACTGTTCTGGTTTCCAAAATTCAATCACCGTTGGAAAGTTACATTTACTCTGAGTAGAATAGGTCATGTATTATTTAAAAAAGTTAAAATAAAACATTCGGTGAAGGAGTTAAAATACCCGTGCGAAGCTAAGGGATCGCTAGTTTTCAATAAACAAAATATATTGTTATTGTTTGTTTTAAAATAATTACTTAGATTTGGAATCGTTGATGTGAAGTCTTCTTGTAGTTTATCAAAGATTAATGTAATTATTAAGCTTTTAGAAAGAAAGAAAGAAAGAAATATTTATTCTGTGATAGTACACAATATTACCTTAAACATAAAAACTTAAATCTAAAGACACAGAACTGGTATACCACTCAGCAAAAGCCATGGTGATGAAGACACCATGACACTGGTCTTCCGTGGCTACCTTCAAAGAGAGACTACTACATACACGCACTTTACATAATACATATATTATAAGTTTATCAAAGAGTATATGGACAAATAGGGTATATATCTCACTCAAAACTCAATCAGCACATGTAAATATAATAATGAACACAACATACACATAAGAATAATAATATGAAAACACACTACATACATTTATTGTAGATACATATACTTATACTAAAACAGCATTGGCACACATAATGAATATAAAACAGCAAGCTATATATACACACATGCATATACATACATATATATAAGATTTTACAGGAGACGTTGTAAATTAAGCAGATGCATTTTAAAATTAATTTTAAATGAACCAATGGTTTGGGAGTTACGAATAGGTGGAGGAATATTATTCCAGCATTTCGTAGCGGCATACCGAAAGCTACCACGAAACGCTGCGGTATTGTGTGTGTTTTAAATAATTATTAAGTTAATTAGTAATAATATAAAAGTAAAATGTGATAACTTTTACAAAAAATGCGCATTTAGGTAGCTCAGAGGTAAAATAAATTAAACTGCTTCATATTAATTCGCTTGAAAACAACTGAAGTGGAAAAAGCCTTAAAATAGATCAGACAATAAAACAACTAAGTCGTCTAAATACACGAACAATAGTAACATGTAAAACATTAAGTACAGCATCCCGCTGCCACAATTAAAGCGGCGTATCGATCCTACGACCCTTTGAAGTTGACCTCAGCCTCTGACCTTGCTTAAACAATTGAATCGACTAAATGAAATCACATCAAACGCACAAACGATAGGGCGGAGTAGGCACACAGTAGCGCAACAGCCATGTTATAGTGTGTCTACATTATCAATTAAAAAAAACCACTAAAAATAGAATAGAATACTCAGATATTCGCACGCTGACAACTTTAGAGCTGATCTTTGGTGCCTGAAGAAAGAAAGGAATATATGAAAGAAATCATTATTTATTTGGCACACATGTATACATATCATAAAATAAAAACCAAAAAAAAAGTACCAATTAGGACTCCCTCAATATATGCCTGGTACACTAAGCATAGCTCAACGCTATTTATCAGTGAAGCCCTGGTGGGCAGAAGAAGAACGTGTTCTACATAAAAAGTGATTTACCATTGTTTTCACAATAATATTTTATGTAATTTATTATTAAGTAAGTAATTGGTACAGCCATGCTTAGGCACAAATTGGCTTGCTCAATCGAAGTGATACCGTCTAAGAAAATCAGCAATAATGTAACGCTTGTCGGTGTCTTCTAACAAGTGACTTACTCGTAGTTTTCCGGAGGTTTAAGCCCCGCTATATTTACTAGTCCTTCTCCCTGTTCAAAGGTAACATGCACATGTGTCTTCTCCGGGATGAATACGAGTATTCATCCATCTTGTATTTTTTATGTTTAAGTGTTAAGGACGGTCAGAACGGTCACCTTATGGTAAGTGATACGCTTGGCCATGACAGAGCGTCATTGATTGAGACCAACTACTGGCAAACTGATATTATTCTCTATCAATATTGTATTGCGCCCTACACTCGAGACGACAGATATTAAATATCTAATACCCAGTAGTTTACAAGATATACATTATTTCTACATCCAAACAATGCTCCAATTCTACGACTAAAAATCCTTACAAATATATCTTCTATCGACTTGGAATCGAAATATCCAGTAATCAAAGCGGACAATGTTCGAAAACGCCGGCAGCTGACAGAAAATAAGACCTAAAAACTTGACTCGAGCACTGTAAAACCGTCGAGATCGAAATAATGCAAAGTTAAAACTAATCTTTTTATAAATCGGACACCATAGTGGAAACATTCAATCGTTTTTAATTTAATACAAAGTGGTGCGATTTCAGTTATTTCTCGAAGGGTTCCGTATTTATAGTAAAATAGCTTACGGATGCAGTATTTAGGTTAAAATTATTACGACATAACTTTTTTGCACTAGTAATTAATAGATACTAATCTAGCCCCGTTGATATATGTATTGTTTTCGTTATTCTAAACACTATCAAGTTGGAAAAAATATCATGCAACGTCAGACGTCATTAAAGGATCTTGGACCGCAAACTACTATTACCAGTGCTTAGCAGATCACCGAATACAAATGATGAATTGCTTACAATAATCAACGGTGTGTGAATAAGGAACCTACATTGATTCATAGAACTTTTTTATAATCAGGATGGGTTTATGATAAGAATCAGTCTCACCTTGTGGTAAGCGATGAAGAAGCCAATGGTGGTTCATGTTTACACAGATAAAAAAAGGTTTCCTTCGATTACTCTGGTCTGCCATCATTAGGCCTTAACTGAAGTATCCTCTTTCCAACAAAAACAGTTATTATACGACGAAGTTTGAAGCTATACGCGAACAAACATTAAAAAGTATACGGTCAAATTGAGAAAACCCTTTTTGAAAGCGGTTGAAAATGCCTATTTTAGATTAGGTTGTAAGTTTTCAATGTCTTTCGCCATTCATGCTCAAACATGACTCTCCCACATTGAAAGTCAAACAAATATTACTTCAACAATACTTGCTCACAACACCCCTTCAATGCCCTATTAAAAACTTTTGTAAATATTTGCAATATTCTACAAAGCCTGTGCAAATTTCAAGTTTAAAATACGTTTGTTATTTGAATTTAAAGAGAGACTTCAAACGACTAAATCCTTCGCTGGGCAGTTTCATTTAAACGTTTCAAAGTTAATGGAACGAATGGTAAATAAAATTAAAAACGATATGTGATATGATATGATCACAGATTTCCCAATACAGGAGATGGGGCAAGCCGCGTTTTTAAGTGCGACAAATGTAAGCTCAACGAGCATACACTGGCTGCCAGTTTACGCTCTGTGAGACGAGTCAAGTAGCACGAATATTAGAAGAAATAACCGTTTTTTTCCAAAATGCCATCCTGTGCAATTGTAACATGCCATCATCGCAATGAATCAGTAAATTTACCAAGAAATATAATAACTTTTCAAAGGTAAGAACCGAAAAGAAATTGCGACACTGGGACTGCCTATAAACTTGGCGGCTTGTCCAGTCTAATTGTTTATTCGGATGTCTGTGGATATGATAGTTAACTTTACAATCAAACATTAATTGACACCCACGTGTTGTAAGGGTCGGGGTAGAGTCAAGATGTCATCTACATGTAAAAACATTTTTGTGCGTCGGTATATTATTATTGTATTACGATATTAGTATGGTATATAAAGTATGTATTTATTCGCAATATGGGGCGGAGATGGCACTGTGTGAATATTTTTTATTTATTATTCTAAAAAAATTACATTTGTTTTTTGGTACCCATAATAAAAGTTCAGCTCAAAAAATGGCTCAGTGGTGTGGACTGTCGCCTTCCTACCAGGAGGGCTGGGGTTCAAATCCCGACACGCACCAATGTATTTTCGATTTTTCGAGAATATATGTACGTTATCCGACGCTCTTACGGTGAAGGAAAACATCGTGAGGAAACCTTCATGCACGCCTGCGAAGAGATTCGAAGGTTGTGTGTGAAGTCGTCCAATCCGCACTGGGCCCGCGTGGACGACTAAGGCCTAATCACCCAATACGGGTAGGCTCGTGCCCCTCGGTGGGGACGTTTATGAGCTGATGATGATGATGATAAATAAAAGCTCGCGTAAAATTAAGATAGATGGCCTTGTGTGAATATCAGGGTATTGTGTTTAAATTAGTCATAGTTATAATTAGCCAGGGTTTTTCTAAGTATAAGTATCACAATTATTTCATATCAAATAATCGACTAATATCAATTATCATCATGATAATAATCATCATCAGCTCATTAAACGTCCCCACCGAGGGGCACGAGCCTACCCGTATAGGGTGATTAGGCCTTAGTCGTCCACGCGGGCCCAGTGCGGATTGGACGACTTCACACACAACCTTCGAATCTCTTCGCAGCGTGCATGAAGGTTTCCTCACGATTTTCCTTCACCGTAAAAGCATCAGATAACGTTCATATATTTTCGAAAATTCGAAAATACATTGGTACGTGTCGGGATTTGAACCTCAGCCCTCCCGGTAGGAAGGCGGCAGTCCACACCACTGAGCCACCGACGCTCTCATGATAATAATATTATTCACAAAATGTCCACCAACGAACATGTCTCTCTTAATAAGGTCTACTTCCACCGTCCAGTACCGTTCTCCTTTTCATATCTCAACTAAAATAAATTTTATTTTTTATATTTCGTCACAGAAGATTATCGTTTTCGATATTCACCACGATACCCCACCGTTTGCCGAACAAGTTTAAGTCCCAATTCAAGCCGGCACTAACTTACCTCTCACTAAATTGAAAACAACTTTAAGATTTGCCTGTACAGTAAGGCGGAATTGAATTTTACAATTTGAGAAGAACACAACTTGTGTTTTAGGCATTCTTTTCGGGTACACCGATTTGTGAATCGGTATTTTCGTCGCTTCAATACAAACTTCATGTAAGTGTTTGAGTGGTTAAGCACACTTTCTCTGAAAGTTAATATCTATTAATTTAAAAGTCTGCATAGCATGTATGTCATTTTATCTTTATCTGTTCCCTTAGGACTTAATTCTGCAGAAAAAGTTAGGCACAGAGGAAGTAACCTTAATAAGTTGTAATTAAACTTACAACTTTTTACCTTGACGACCGTTTGGGTAATGGTTGAGATGTCGACTACTAAGGCTTCGAGTTCCTACCCGGGGTAGTACAAACATTTGTGTACATGAACATGTCTTTTAATATTGGTCCGGGTGTTTCTATGTATATACAAAAAAAGTATATAAGCATGTTTATCATGCTTAATTTGGGGCGAGATGGCGATGTCAGTGGCTATTTATTTATATTCATTTATTTATTAATGTTAAATGATGTTTATTTATTTGTTTGCCTCAAGTCCAATTAGTCCAGACGTCGTAGCACGCTACTAGTTTGTTGTAATAATAAAGTTAATCAAATGTTTTAGTAAAATTGCGTTTATACTTACAATTATTTTGTTGGTTACTTGCCACATGCAATGTATGCGATGTTTAGATTTAATAAATATTTCAGTTCTTTCCTTTTTTCTTTCTCAAATAAATAAAATAACTTTCTCAAAAAAGACAAAAAAAGTTGTTCTAACCAATGATGTAAAAAGTATGGATTCGTGATATGCTTACAAAACAATCGAAAAAAGTGTTCCGAATGCAGCGACAGCACATATTTTGAATGAGCGTACATTTACCTACAAACCCTACAAACTGTATCTGTAAACTGTAAATGTACTCTTTGGCGGTTCGATTTTGAGACACGGGTGGCGTATCTACATATATATACAGAATATCATTGGTTCTAACCACAGATTTCTCAATACAGGAGATGGGGCAAGCCGCGTTTAAATTGCGACAACTGTAAGCTCAACGAGCATACACTGGCTACCAGTTTACGCTCTGTGAGACAAGTCAAGACGCACGAATATTAGAAGAAATTACCGTTTTTTCCAAAATGCCATCCTGTGCAATTGTAACATGCCATCATCGCAATGAATCAGTAAATTTACCAAGAAATATAATAACTTTTCACAATTAAGAACCGAAAAGAAATTGCGACACTGGGACTGCCTATAAACTTGGCGGCTTGTCCAGTCTAATGTATATTCTGATGTCTGTGGTTCTAACAGTAAAAGACTGTAAAGCTATTGACCAACCCACATTTGTTATTTAACACGGTGTGCTATTTTAGCAAACATCATAAACATTATCTTTAGGCTGACCGCGCCAATTTTAATAATGGATGCGGTTAGTGACGTATGTCCGGCGAGGTCGGCTTTCCCAAATTCATCCGTAGACTGAATAAAGGATGTGACGTCATCGAGAGAGATCCACTTTATTTTTTCCGGTTGGCAGTTCTGACAATGAATTATGAATGGCAAAGGAGTTTTGTTGTAAATAAAAAAAATATTTCAATGTATTATATTTTTTATAATATAACCAGATGAGTAATGTATACGATGACGACCCATCAGGTGTAATGGTTGAGACGTGGACAATTACACCAAGGGTTCCGAATTCGATCCCCGAACATAACAAACATTTGTGTGCATGAACATGTACGTATTCGTCTGGGGTTCAGAAAATATGTGGAGATAAAGAATACTCGACTTATGCAGCGAAACAACTCTTGGTAATCAAAAATAATATATTATAAGAAGAAAATACGTCTGCGATTTACAAATAGTGAAAGAGAAAAGAAACATAAAACAATCAAATATTTTTTTTTTACATTTGACGTCCTGGTCATAAAATAGGTTGCATATTTAACAGGGTTAAATGTATAATATTTGTGTAATTAATAGCAAACAAAAAAACAGTATGTTTATCCATTGTTTAGTAGCCATATTACAGGCTAATGCTTAGTTTAAGGCCAGATGGCGCTGTGTACGTCAGTGGATAATTATCTATTTATTTTGCATCAGATATTCATTCCTCCGCATTCCTCCTTATCATCACCAGCTCATTAAACGTCCCCACCGAGGGGCACGAGCCAACCCGTATAGGGTGATTAGGCCTTAGTCATCCACGCGGGCCCAGTGCGGATTGGACGACTCACACACAACCTTCGAATCTCTTCGCAGGCGTGCATGAAGGTTTCCTCACGATGTTTTCCTTCACCGTAAGAGCGTCGGATAACGTACATATATTTTCGAAAATACATTGGTATTATAGCGAAACATGTGTACTTCTAATTTTATGTACAACTTTTATACCATGTTTTTGGCAAATAAAGAAATATTCTATTCTATTCTACGTGTCGGGATTTGAACCTCAGCCTTCCCGGTAGGAAGGCGACAGTCCTCACCATTGAGCCACCGACACTCATTCATTCCTCCTTATATATAAGTTATTTTTTTAACCGACTATATAAGGAGGTTGTTACTCAATCCGTTATATATTCTTTTTTCTCAATAATAAGAACATAAAATCGAATACCGAGGTTCAAGGTTTAACCTTCGCGGTAAAAAAATGTCGAGCAAGCTTTCCTGTAATACAAAAGTACGATAGTCCCGACTGTCCCTAAGGGACGATTAGACCGCGAGTGACCGCGCGTGGTTCCGCCCACAACCGTCGCAGGAAGGGACCGTTCACGCTTGAGAATACGTATTCTATGCTTGTATTGTTTAGTATTTAACAATTCACACACAAACACATGACAAACCAAAAAAAATACAATTTATATAATTTATCTTTTGTTAATTTAATAAAAATGTCTATAATTATTATCATGATGTAATTAATTTTGATGAAAATGAAAAGTGTTTATACAGTTTAGGTGCTTACAGAACACATATGAATGTCAAATGAAGCTACCACTGGTTCGGGAGGTAGTTTTTCACTGAGTAGAAACCATGACTTTATGATGACTTTATTTTGTGCAATTGATTAGGGAATTTTATTTAGTTTTCAAGTTCGTATGCCTATGGCGAATCATGTCAGTTCCGTGTATCATTTACCATGTTTGTATTATCCATGTTTATGAATTATATTATAAATAAATAAATAAAAAAGACAATAAACATGAAAAAGTACGTACAAAGTACGGCCCTTCTTTAGTGTTTTGTTGCGATTTTTTTTTGTTAAAAAATAAATCTATTTTTTTTAAATTCATTTCTGCTGACATTCACACAGCGCCATCTAGCCCCAAGTTAAGCGTAAAGCCTGTATTATGGGTACTAAACAACGGATAAACTTAATAAAATATTTTTTTTTTGTAAATACATACATTCTATACATAGTAAACAGTCCATTACCAACAGACATGTTCATGCACACAAATGTTTATACTGCCCGGGAATTGAACCCGGAACCATTGGTGTTGCAGTCGACCTCTCAACCGCAACACCAAATGGGTCGTCAAATTAATATTTAAATAACGTATTTACAAATAATTAAATTACGGTGAAGGAAAACATCGTGAGGAAACATGCGCACGCCTGCGAACAGATTCAAAGGTTGTGCGTGAAGTCGTCGAACTAGGCCCGCGTGGACGACTAAAGCCCAATCACCCTATACGGGTAGGCTCGTGCCCCTCGGTGGGGACGTTTAATGAGCTGGCGATGAAGATTTACAAAAAATATA
The DNA here is from genome assembly GCA_019425675.1 of Leucinodes orbonalis. Lineage (NCBI taxonomy): Eukaryota > Metazoa > Arthropoda > Insecta > Lepidoptera > Crambidae > Leucinodes > Leucinodes orbonalis. The sequence goes on along the minus strand of PQWD01007870.1, from coordinate 48,132 downwards.
CACTGTGTATGTTTATCCATTGTTTAGAAATCAAAGTATGATCAAACTTCTTGTTAGAATTGGGGCTAGGTGTCGCATTTAAGTGTAGGTGTATATTTATTTTATTTATTAATATAACACGTCATATATGCAGGCGTATCACTTACCATCGAGTAAGCGAACTTGTTATTGTCACTCATCAATCATCAAAA
>PQWD01007870.1:25643-47751 GCA_019425675.1 Leucinodes orbonalis | reverse complement strand
TAAATGGGAATGAAAAACGATTGTTTACAAATATGCCCAAGGTGTATCAATGAAAGAAGATTCGTTATTAAATGTAAGTAAGTAAAACCAGGTTTATAGTTTGACCGTGTCATGTCAATACTTAAATGCTAACTAACCTAACTACCTATAAAAGTATGAAATTAAACATTTAAATATAAAATTAAAAACCCCACAGACACTTAAGAATTTCCCTTTAAAAAGTAAAAAATATAAAAAACTAATGTTAAAGTACCTAAGAATCTATTAATAATTCTAAAAAAAACCGTCGCGTTGGGGGACCTGAACTTGATATAAAATATCGATAGTAGAAAGAAAATATTAGACGGTACTTATTTAATTAACTTTAAATTCTTATGTGCAATGCGAAGCTGAAACTATACAATCACATTTAATATTGCTAAAATATATTAAATTCTATCACCCATCTCACTTCTGACTGATTAATTAAATCCTATCGCGACCCAGCCCTTTCGGAATTTGAGCCCTGTATGACAGGAGCCCCTTACTTTGTGGCAGTATGCGCGTAATTAGCCTGCCCTGCGTACGCACGTTCAAGGCCACGCGTTTACAAATCATTTTAGGGCTGCCTCAAGGGCTGTTGTAGAAATTTAGATTTTATTATTTAAAAGAGAATTATAATATTTTTGTAAACTTTAATATTTCTAAAAATGGAAACGGGTACAATTAGGTGGTATTAAAACTAAGTAGTAATCTTTTCCAGGCAACTTACTCAATTGGAAGCTGGTAAAATATTGTTTGCAAGAAAGAAAGAAAAATAAATTTAGGATTATTTAAACCTTTAAAAGGTTTTGGGTAGCTACTGGCTCCAGAAGATTACTTAAATCCTCCGTTAACAGCCACCCCAATTTATATTTTAATAAAAGAATATGTACAATTAGCTGTGCCCCGCGGTATTACCCGCATTATAAGACATTTTCCCACAGTACAACATAACTTAAAATCGCTTAGTTAAGTCACGTGATGTGTTGCCGCCATACGGAAAACCTTGCTTAATTTTTCCAAAGTAAAAGAAATATTCTAAAATAAAGAAGTATTTTCCAAAACTATCTGTTTCCTTTACTTCGCTACCACCAAAATTACGGTCCAAATCCATCCTATCGTTTCAGAGATTACCTGTGAGAAACAGCCAGATAGACAAATATTTTTAAATTGTTAATTTTAACATATGTACCGTATTACAAACAGTCACTCCAATTTCATAGATATGTAATAGATTTATGCACATAAAAAAGTAGTAAATGCTTATCTATTACCATAAATAGTTTTATCATAAAAACTGGTAATCGAATTGGCACCCTACTGTTATTGTAGCATGTTAAGGCAAACGTCGATTACGGTGCAATGTTCACAATTACATTTAAAAAAACCTTTTTTTGGTTGTCTCGGTGACGAGCGCAGTGCGGCATTGATGGAGGATAAAAACTGTCTATCAGTTTTGTCTCCTTTAATGCCGCTCTATCATGGTCTGGCGTATCACTTACCATCAGGTGAGAGTCTAGACCGTCCTGTTCACTTATAACATAAACAAAACAAAAAAACATTACAGGTTGAAAAGAAAGATGCTTCCGTGCGTTCGTTTGTCCACACCTAAGGTTGTTTGGCTACAACCTTAGGATGGTAGTCGTTAACACACATCAAGCCGCATTGGGCCTGCGGGCTGGGTTTTGACCCAATGTTTCCATGGAAACACAAAAACATTTCCAAAGAAGTGTCTACGTATCATGTATAATATTAATAAATAAGAATCCCTAAGAAATTTTAAATTCCTAACTTTGGCATGTATTTATATACTAGAAATTTGCACTTTTGTAAAAAGTAATAGGGAATATTTTCTAGAAAAAAGGAAATTAAAGAAAAATTTAAGATCGCAACATGAATTTGACATGTGTACTGTAAAAAGCTCCGCTACATACTTAGTAAAAGCACTTTAATTTCGGGAATAAAAATATTTAATCATTTGCTTCTATTTATCAAATCTCTCAAAAATCCTCAATTTAAGAGGCAACTTAAAGAATGGTTAATATTAAAATGCTTTTATAATTTAGACGAATATTTTAACTGTAAAAATTGATGTTACTTATACTGAAAGTTGAAATTATTTATTTATATTTTATTGACTTTTAAATTGATATTGTTAGTGATTATTCAAATTAGCGATGAAATGAATATTGTTTGTTATGTATGATTGTTTTATAGTGAATTGTAAATTTATTTTTTATTATTGTACGCCCGAAAAGGGCAGAATGTTGACACTTGACTGAATTCTTAACAACAAGAAATGTACATACATAGTTTTAACAATAAATAATTATCTTATCTTATCTGAGCTTATGATAGCTATGTCGGAGGGTCGTCTCTTTTCTTTTAAATTTTATTCGGGTCATTTTCAAAATCCCCTCACTAAAACCCTTAGTGGTTTTTTGTTCGGGATTTGATAAAAAATACTGTCACAATTTTTTATATGGTAATTATAAATAAGATAATAAAGTATATTGTAAGACTGTTATAAGAGATGGACGTAAGTTCCCAGAATATTTGGCATAGAGTGGGGGGAGACCACTCGTCTAGACCACTAGAGCGTCGGTGGCTCAATGGTGTGGACTGTCGCCTTCCTACCGGGAGGGCTGAGGTTCAAATCCCAACACGTACCAATGTGTTTTCGAATTTTCGAAGATATATGTACGTTATCCGACGCTCTTACGGTGAAGGAAAACATCGTGAGGAAACCTTCATGCACGCCTGCGAAGAGATTCAAAGGTTGTGCGTGAAGTCGTCCAACCCGCACTGGACCCGCGTGGACGACTAAGGCCTAATCACCCTATACGGGTAGGCTCGTGCCCCTCGGTGGGGACGTTTAATGAGCTGATGATGAAGGGGGAGACCTAAGCCCCACCGCTGGACGGGTTGAAGAGAAGGACTAGTTATTAGTTAGTACAAAATATAGCCATACATACGCCTGTTACTTCAAATACTACAACTTTGAATAATATCCCAAGACATGTAATACTCAATTAATGTCTTTATATTATATTATAATAAATTACGTAAAAAAAACATAAAGCACCAGACTTATTTTCCTTTACAGTTTTGTGTTCCGTAAACAGCACCAGACTTATTTTCCTTTACACTTTTGTGTTCAGTAAAATGTTCTTTGTGCCTTATTTACCTGGAACAAGAAAGGAAAACATGTTAAACTGAATAATTTTATAAATAGTATCGTGTAAGGAATCCAAAAGTCAAATGATACTGAAATATATAAAGTATATTTGGTGTAATGGTTGAGACGTCGTTTACAACATCAAGGATTTTGTTCGATCCCCGGGCAGTACAAACATTTGTGTGTATGAACATGTCTGTTTGTAATAGTCTGGGTGTTTTCTATGTATATACGTATGTATTTACAAAAAAAATGTATATAAGTAGTTATGTTTATCCGTTCTTTAGTACCCATAATACAGGCTTCACGCTCAACTTGGGGCTAGATGGCGCTGTGTGAATGTCAGTGGATATTTATTTATTTAAAATTTTGTACTCATTATTGCCAACTATTGCACACAAAGTAGACTTAAATTTAAAACACTCTTTTTAAATTTAAGTAGGTACTCAAACAAGAGTTCCAGAATTGGGTAGTGAGTTGTATAGAGACTATTTTGGTACCAAAATTAAAATAAATTATAATAAATAAAAACCTAATTTATCAATCCAAAAAAGTTGTCACTACTTAAAGTAACCGTGTTTAATGTCCCACAGAAACTTGATAAAAATTATACTATGTCCGTCTTCTGGTTTTGGGTAGCATCCCCGTCAATTGTCATCCAAATCGGTTCAGCCATTCATTAGTTTAAAATAATGTAACGAATACGACTTCCCATAAATAAATAGATATAAATTCGACCTTTTTTATAACTCCCTCAGGTAAACTAAGCCTAGTGTAAAAACTAGCAAAATTAACCAAAAATATCATATTTCAATCACACATATGTCCAAGACCAAATCCCACAGGAGATGACAGCACGTAGTAAGGCTTCTACTATCGAATTACTCACCCACATTTATTAAAACACTCCAAAATACAAATTCGACCTTAACACTCTACAATAAAGATCAATAAGGTGTGCATAAAGGGTCTCTTAATTCTGGTCGTTGATATCCTTGTCAATTATAACCTGAACTGCGTGTCTTTGATTATAGGTCTTATGGTGTAAGTGCCAAAGTAACTGATGGTTGGAACAGAGGTCAGGATTGTTTGTCACCCATATGGGATGCGGTTTGCGATCCATCGCCATCTTGAGTGACAATATTGAAAGCGGATGGGTACTATCCAGGCGTTTCTATATTAATCGACGATTATTTCAGAATTAAACTCAATATTTAATTAATGAAGGGAAAGGAAAATTTTAGAATGCAGTGTTTTATTATATTCTAATAATAATAAAGCTGGATTTTTATGTAGTAAGTTGCCTATTGCATAATAACTGGGTCCTGGAATCGTAAGAACTTTTTCATATTATTACAAATAAAAAATATCCTCTGACATTCACACAGCGCCATCTAGCCCCAAACTAAGCATTAGCCTGTACTTAATATGTGGAAAATCTGGTCCTACCGTGCTTTAAAAAGCACGTTGAACCATTGGTTCTGGCTACTGTTTTGGTATGAATGCGTTAAGACCCATCCATGCAGATTGGGTCTATGTTTTGGGCTACGGACCAATCTTTTCAAAGCCATGCTGTTAGGTGGACCTGAACATTTCGTTATTGGTTCAATGACTGATTGATTTATGGTGTAGTTTCTAGCTTCTGATAGTTTTTGTGTTCAGTAATTGGTCTTTTGTTTTTATCCAGAATAAACATATGCTCGATCCAGGCGTAAAAGGAAGAGGTCAATATGGAAAAGGTTTTTGTGGTGAAAGGATCCTCCAAACATTTACTTGGTTGAGAAATTTGGTGAATGGTTGAGACGTCGGCTACTGCACCAAGGGTTCCCGGTTCGATCCCCGGGCAGTACAAACATGTGCATGACCATGTTTGTTTGTATTGGTCTGGGTATTTCTATGTATAATATGTATGTATTTACAAAAAAGTATAGAAGTATATTTATGAGTTGTTTAGTACCCATAATATAGACTTCACGCTTAACTTGGGGCTAGATGGCGCTGTGTGAATGTCAGTAGATATTTATTAACTCGCAAATTTTAACTCACTTAAATTTGGTCTTTGCATGTTTATTTTCCTAAATTTATCCAACCTTGCAGTCCAGGGTGAAATTAAAAAAGCTTTGCATTCATGTCATTCACAGATGTATCTCATTTGAAAACCAGAAAACAATATTTTCCAACGCATATTGTATGCTAACTATCAGTTATATGTTGAAACAGTAAGCATCTTGTAGCAGGTAATGGATGTGAAGCATCACAATACATCTCTCTTTAAAGAATTTAGTGCCAGGGGCGAATCGTGAATTTGTGGGGCCCTGGCCTAAAACTACCGAGGGGTCGATCAACTTAAGAATAAGAACTTAATACATTAATTTCCTACTTGATACAAAAAAATATGAATTTCATCATCATCAGCTCATTAAACGTCCCCACCAAGGGGCACGAGCCTACCCATATAGGGTGATTAGGCCTTAGTCGTCCGAACTGGCCCAGTGCGGGTTGGACGACTCCATGCACAACCTATGAATCTCTTCGCAGGCGGGAGAACGTTTCCTCGAGATGTTTTCCTTCACCGTAAGAGCGTCGGATAACGTACACATATTTTTCGGAAATTTAAAAACACATTGGTACGTGGCGGGATTTGAACCTCATATACCAATATGGCTCATATAATAAAACGTTTGTCGTGCCAAATCACCATAAATCCTGACCAGCACGACTGCGGGGGCACTTTGCGAAATTCGATAGAATCTACTGATAAGGCATGATGTTGCAATTATAAGGATCGTTAGTGGATTGATCCGGGCTGTGGTGAAGCTATGTGGGAAAGTATCAACTAGTCATAGTATATAGTATAACTAGTCATACTAGTCATAGTAGTATAATGTTTATTTATTAAGTACTAGCGACCGGCCCCGGCTTCGCACAGGTGCAATGGTAATAGGCACGCTCCCGCTGCACACTGCCCCGTCCGGCCGGTACCGCCGAGAACCAAAATAACAATATTTATCCACTATTTAATGGGTGCTATTATACATTTAAACACATTGGTACGTGGCGGGCCCTCCCGGTAGGAGGCGACCGTCCACACCATTGAGCCACCGACGCTCTTTTTATGACATATTTATTTATATACCAACTGATGGATCATTCCATGCATTTTTAATTTAACTACAGAGCTAGTTAGTTAAATCATGGTAAATATCTACGATTTCACTATATTCATTGAGTTATTTAATGCTTGAGTATTTTTATCACTTCCAGGCAATATTTGAATGAGAGAGAAGGCCGAATCGCCTATTGTTTTAGCGGAGCCCGTAATTAATTCGGGGCCCTGGGCTGTCCAAGTAGCCCAAGATCCGGCCCTGGTTAGTGCGGTACATACTAACGTATGGAACTTAATCAAGAATCGATTTCAATGGTGTCGTGCCGTTAATCGAATAATTAATTGGACAACATCTCAATTGGTGAGTGTTTGTGACGCGGTTACCTAACTTTGAACTGATTTTCTGATCTACAAAACCATGTTGTAATGTCCAAAAGAATTTACTGATTTCAAAATGAATCATTAACTGTTTCAAATGTTAATTTTTTATTGTATTTTGTATATTTTTTGACGTTCTTAAGTGCTTTTTGCCTTATTTGATTAAATGGATTTTGACTTTGACTTTAAATGCCTAAATTTTGACCATAAAATATAATTCTACAAATTGTATGTTTCTTGTTATTGAAGCATGCAGCTGCATCATTGATGTTTTTTTGTTACTTATAATGTATTCCTTGTGATTGTAAAAACCTCCATAGCAAATAGCGCACCTAGTGGTAGGTCATCTGTCCAAAAACACAAACTAAAATTTACCAATCTCAATGCAAAGTTCTACATGATAATTATTATGTCAGCGAGTCACAGATTTAATTCATTTCAATACGTCACTCTGTTATATCAGAAATCAGGTTATCACATAAGTGTAAACCTAATTTTTGACATAAATTTTACATTATCCTTTCCACAATAGTATAAGGCAATCGAAGCAGGAGAAATATAAGATGGAAGTCTCACAAACAACCTTATACATATAAAATAATAATAATTTAAAAATGTGAAGAAGCTAATGTGTTTTTGAATCTCATAGTAAATGCTCTTCCAAGGCACAAGTTTTATTCAATATATACACCTTTTCGATGCACAAAAACTATTATTTTGTGTATATTATTATGTATTTAATATTTTAATGTACTTACGTATTCATAATTTATTTATGTTGTACTAGTAATATCTTATATATTATTATTATTATGTTTTTGTGTCATGCCTTACTTGCCCACTGCCTGTCTTTTTCTTTAAGTTTTTCAACTCAAAGGTTGCCTGGAAGAGATCGCTCGTAGTGACAAGGCCGCCTTTGCCCACAATATGTCTGACTTTTCTGTGTTTGTGAACCGTTTATAAAATGTGAGCAATAAAGTGTTTATCTATCTATCTACTTTAAACATATCCCACGCCTTCTAAACCGTTTCAGTTGCGAGTGCATCCTTTACACAAAATCCAAGTGGAAACACACAATAACACTATTACCAACTGCGACGAAGCGAGTAATGCCATTCGTATCACATTTACAATATGCCACAGAAAAATAACCTTAACACAAAAGCAGTAAAGGTGAAAACATCCAAAGCAAATGCAATGACAGAATCTGCATCGAAAATTCAACTCTGACGCTTCGCCAGCAAAACTGAATTCCGTTTAAAAACTAATTCCAGATGCCATTTTGTTCGGGAACGTTTAGCGAGTTTGGGCTATATGTGTGAACGTTTAAAGTGTCGTTTTGTCTGAGATATTTGGTAATGCGTAGTTGGAACATAGAATTAGGACATAGTCCAGGAAGGAACGGCAGCTAAATTCCTGTTATGACGTCATTTGGGAGAGGGGCCAAATTTTGTAATTTTTCCAAGCCACTACACAAGTGTGAAAAAAATATTTATTAATCATTGAACGGATATAGTTATTAAATTAACAACTAGCAACACCTTATAATTATTATTAACTTATATTTTGTATGAAGTACAGTTTTTAAATTTTGCACATCCTTAAAATCCTTAAAAAACAACACAAAATAATTTAAACAAACATCACACCATCCGATTATCTCAACGAATCCTAAAAATGTCCTGTTGAAAACAGAATATTTTTCTCACACAAATCCACCCAGAAAGAAACGAATAGGACAACCCAAGACCTGGCTAGATTTTAATTCATTCCGTCGGCTGCAATTAACAATGCTAAACGGACAGCATACCTATTTACATTTGTTGGAATTTTCCGTTTCAACGAAGAAACTGTGTGTACATAATGTATCTATGTAGAAACGGATTTATCACTGCCATTATACAATTGTGTTGTTTGAAACTAGTTACAAAGATTTTTACATATATAACTAAATATCCACTGACATTCACACAGAGCCATTAAGTCCCATACTAGGCATTAGCCTGTAATATGGGTACTAAACATCAGATAAACATACTTAATTTTTTTTTCAACCAAATTTTTGTACTGCCCGGGGATCGAATCCAGAACCCTTGGTGTAGTAGTCGACGTCTCGACCTCTACACCAAACAAACTAGTAGTCACAGGTCGACAAACATGAGGAATATCATCTTTAATTTGTAGCTGTTACTTATTTTTCAATTATATGGGCTTAAAAACGGTGTTAAAAGCGTTAAGATTTTTATTGTACAATTGCAACTTTCTTAAAGTATACCAGCAAGTCAGCCGGTCTCGTTAGCTCGTTGAAGCTCCTGCAGAGGTAGGGACCTGTTAACCAAACTGTTATTTTAAATGAAGTTATTTATTTGTTTAAATTCTTTATTGCACTTTACACCAAACAACGCAATTAGGAAAAGTCACATAAAATAAAAGAAATATTATACAAGACAATTTCTTCCAAGCAACCTTAGGATGGCCGTTGGAGCAGACGAGTTCTGGAGTGGAGACCGCGTCTCGGCAAGCGTGGCGTAGGACGCCCTCCGGCCCGATGGACCGACGACTTGCGAAAGGTCGCTGGTGGGAGCTGGATGAGAAAAGCGGAGGACCGGGATATCGGGCGCAAAATGGGGGAGCCCTATGTCCAGCAGTGGACTGCGATAGGTTACTTGATACTGAGTCGTTTAGGTACATACCACGGAGTGCCAGAAATCGTCCCGTGAAATAGAAGTTTTTTGCACCTCTGTGGTTCGGGATGAAGGCACTGTAGCTAGTGAAATTACCGGGTATAAGAGACCTAACATCTGTTGCAGGCTGGATGAGAAAAGCGGAGGGCCGAAATATCTGGCGCAAAATGGGGGAGACCTATGTCCAGCAGTGGACTGCGATATGTTGAATAGATAGATAGATAGAACCTTAGGATGGAAAAAACAGGTTAAAAAAGTAACGCCAGCGCTCAGTACATTAATGAAATTGAAAGCCTACGCATAGCTCGTCAAACTGATACACATTGCATATTAAACCAAATCTGTCAGAGCCCAAAGCAAACAGTCCAAGCGCTATAAATAATAAAAAATCCTTACAAAGGCCGTAAAACAAGAGAATAATTTCAATTGACATTTAGGTACAGTCGAGCACAACAATGAAATTTGATTGCGGCAGTAACTGGGCTGAATTGATGTAGGCCCGTTGGCTCTCGTAAAATCGCTAGCAAAAATGTGTCGTGCGATAACCCGGCGCCATTTTGTGACGATAACGCGCTTATAACACTTTTGCGCGTGATTGTACATTAATGCGGTCGCCTTTAAAAGGATTCCAGGGGACACATTTGACTTGGTATACGTCAAATGACCTCATGTCGTGTAGAAACGCAAGAGTTTGAGAGGCGTTCGCGGGTTGGGTGACGACCCATTTGGTGTAACGGTTGAGACGTCGGCTACTACACCAAGGGTTCCGGATTCGCGGCCTGGGCAGTACAAACATTTGTGTGCATGTCTATTAGTATCGGTCTGGGTGTTTTCTATGTATCATCATCAGCTCATTAAACGTCACCACCGAGGGGCACGAGCTTACCCGATTATGCCTTAGTCGTCCACGCGGGCCCAGTGCGGGTTGGACGACTTCACGCACAACCTTTGAATCTTTTCGCAGGTTTCCTCACGATGTTTTCCTTCACCGTAAGAGCGTCGGATAACGTCCATATAATTTTGTAAATATCAACCTTTCCGGTAGGAGGGCAACAGGCCACACCATTTATCTACCGACACTCTCCTTTAATGTCAGTGGATATTGATTTCATTCATTTATTGCTGTAGATTTAATCGTAGTAACCTCAAAAGTTTGAAAGTTACGTAACCGCTGCATGATCCGGTAGTCGTGGATTCAAATCCCACGTGAAGACGGTACAGTGAATGTCACTTTGTTTGACTTCTCCCAGTTTGTCCGAAAAGGAAGACGATTCCATGCTGCGACGGGCACGCTAAGCTGTCGGTCCCGGTTACAACCTTAGGATGGTAGTCGTATTTCAAGGCACCATATCTGGCACTGAGGTGGTACCTAGACACAGTGTTCCCACCTTAGCCCTTTTGTAGCTAAAACCAATGATACTCTGTATACATAATGGTAGATACGCCATCCGTGCCTCGAAAACGAACCGCCGAAGAGCGTACAGTTTGTACTCTTTTGTTTAGATAAATGTACGCATGTGTGCTGTCACTGCATTCGGAACACTTTTTTCGATTGTTTTGTGAGCATATCACGAATCCATACTTTTTTACATCATTGGCTAGATCTAGCACTTTTTAGTATAAGTGAACTCCTTTTTAACGATTTAGTCCGAAATTAATATTAATAATAATAATCATTTATTTCAGATTAACATCCATAAGTGTTAAAAGAGCCATCCAGCTCTTTTTCACTGTCTTGAAAATATTACCAAATTATAAAGTTTTTGACATGCTAACAAGTTTTAGACGCTCTTAAAAAAAGGCTCCATGGCATGATTATTTCAGCATTTTTAGAACAGACAATCTTTTGATGCTCAATCTAGCCCTTTTTTACTTCTCAATAAGCGCTTTTTCAAAAACTGAGGTGGCAACACTGCCTACACGAGTCAGTATCGAGTCTACCACCTAGAAAGTAAGATAGATAAAATTATTTATTGCTCACACACAATTACAGAAATTCACAGTTATAAACAAAAACATAATGCAATGAGGGCGGTCTTATCGCTTGAAGCGATTTCTTTCAGACAACCTCACAGGCACAGAAAAAAAATACAAGAAAGGGCAAGATTGTGCAATGTTACAATATCTTAATTCCACGTATACATAAATACATATCAACTTATTATATATGTTTATATACATAATATAATAGAATATAAACACATATCCATGCATATATATTAATTTATAATATAAATTAAATATGAAATAAATTAGCAAGTTGAAGTGGCAGTGGGCAGGGCACATAGTGCGTAGAACCGATGGCCGATGGGGCGGAAAGGTTCTCCAGTGGCGTCCACGTAACGGAAAGCGAAGCGTAGGCCGACCCACAACCAGATGGACGGATGATCTGGTTAAGGTGGCGGGTAGCATATGGATGTCAACTGCAAGGGATCGGTCCGCGTGGAAATCATTAGGGGAGGCCTTCGTTCAGCAGTGGACATAATTGGGCTGTAATGATGATGATGATGATGAAATAAATAAATGAGAAATATAAATAAAATAGCTATATATCCATATATACTTACAACACACATTATTAAATATAACACTGACATTAAAATATTAGATACAAATATTTAAAATAAACATAATTAAAATATTTATATGAAAGTAAACAAATTCACTTTTAATATAAGTAAATAACGTCATAAAGTAAATAGAAACTAAAAAAAGTTTCTGTTTTGGGAAAGATATTTCACAAATTAGGATGTTATTCCCAAAGCCAATATAACAAAGCTTGCCAATGTAAAGGCAAGCCACGTCACATATATTCCGGATTCCAGCAGGCTGTATCAGAATCAATTGGGCTGTAGCAATAGAGTGCGATGGGCCAGGAATGTTTCGGATGTCAGATCGCGTAAATTAAACTGTAGCTGAACACAACGAGTCCACCTCGCGCGGTTGATAGTGCTGCGACACGTATCTATGAAATTTTTTATCGATTAATCTATGTATAAATGAAAGTGGAGTCTCTTTCTCTCTTCCACTGCTGGTCATAGGTCACCCCCATTTTGCGCCAGATATCCCGGTCCTCCGCTTTTCTCATCCAGCCTCCACCAGCGACCTTTCGCAAGTCGTCGGTCCATCGGGCTGGAGGGCGTCCTACGCTACGCTTACTGAGACGCGGTCTCCACTCCAGAACTCGTCTGCTCCAACGGCCATCGGTTTTGCGACATACGTGACCAGCCCAAAGCGGAGTGTCTGTTTGTAATATTGAAATGACAATTTTTTCTTCATGCATTGAATATATGGTGCATAGACCAAAACAACATTTTAATTTTTGTCTGTCTGTTTGATCCAGGTTATCTCTGCAATGGCTGGATCGATTTTGACAGGACTTCTTTTGCCAGGAAGCTGATGTAATAAGAAAAAACGATATGCTAATTTTATTTTTAATCAACTTTAAAAAAAGATATTACTCAATTCGACCGTAGGTATATATGTTTTTTATGTTTGTTCGCGAATATCTTCGTCGTTTATGAACCCATTGTGATGGTTAATTTCTTTGGAAAGAGGATAATTTCTGAAGTAACCCCCTTTGGGTGGTTCTATTTTAAGGAAGCCAGGGTCTGATGATGTAGACCACAGAAATCAAAGGATTTTTTTAAAGTTTATTAGGAGGATCCGTAGTTTATGTCAGTTTTTGATGATCCTTTTTTGAAAAGAGGCCAGGGCAGAAAGCTAAAGTAGAATTAGATTGGTCAAGTGTGCGCGAATACCAAAGGTTTTTATATTTGAATCATCATCATCATCAGCTCATTAAACGTCCCCACCGAGGGGCACGAGCCTACCCGTATAGGGTGATTAGGCCTTAGTCGTCCACGCGGGTCCAGTGCAGGTTGGACGACTTCACGCACAACCTTTGAATCTCTTCGCAGGCGTGCATGAAGGTTTCCTCACGATGTTTTCCTTCACCGTAAGAGCGTCGGATAACGTACATATATTTTCGAAAAATCGAAAATACATTGGTACGTGTCGGGGATTTGAACCTCAGCCCTACCGGTAGGAAGGCGACAGTCCACACCACTGAGCCACCGACGCTCTCAATATTTGAATAATTATGGCTAAATGTGGCATTATATTGAAGTTTGATATACCTGTATTTACTTTTATATACCTATGTTTAGTTCTCTTGATTCCTGTGGTTCAAAGAGTTTTATCGATAGCGAATTTGGTTAGTACTAAACGAATGTTGAATGTTCTAAAAATATTAAAGGTTGCTATGTTATATCAAATTGAATACAATTCCTAAAGCAACTAATTCTCTTGATTTCTATGATTGTTATGGTTTCCTATTCAATCTATTACAGTCCATTGCTGGACATAGGTCTCCCCCATTTTGCGCCAGATATCCCGGTCCTCCGCTTTTCTCATCCAGCCTCCACCAGCGACCGCCCGCAAGTCGGCGGTCCATCGAGCCGGAGGGCGTCCTACGCTACGCTTGCCGAGACGTGGTCTCCACTCCAGAACTCGTCTACTCCAACGGCCATCGATGTAATGGTTTATCGATATCGAATTTTGTGTCGATACAAGCACGTTCGCATTACTATTTCGATCGGTTCTCCGGGTATACAGGGTGGCTGTGATTTGTGAGCGCGTCCGCACTCGTCAAAGCCCCGGAGCGGAACGCACCTGGACTGGCTTAGTTCCCGGCCAATGTTTATGGGTTTTTAGCAACGACCTTCGGGATTGGGCACGGAGTAACATTGGTTTTAGGCAATTGAAACATTGGAATCATCGTTTAGGGTAATCAATTGGAAGTTTTTTTTTTGTAAGGTATAGGATTATCGAATCCTGTCATGGTTGGTTTAATACGCTATCATCTATTACATAGAAATAAAATTAGAGTGCCTGTTAGAAATATTTAAATACCCGTATATTTCTTCATGCATATGCATATGTACCAATGTGTTTTCGAATTTTCGAAAATATATGTACGTTATCCGACGCTCTTACGGTGAAGGAAAACATCGTGAGGAAACCTTCATGCACGCCTGCGAAAAGATTCGGAGGTTGTGTGTGAAGTCGTCCAATCCGCACTGGGCCCGCGTGGACGACTCAAGCCTAATCACCCTATACGTGTAGGCTCATGCCCCTCGGTGGGGACGTTTATTGAGTTGATGATATGATTCGTCGTGTTGATGTTATAAGGAAAAATATAGGCTACTTTTATTTAAGTCAATACCTTTTATTTTAGAAAAAATACTTAACTAAATAAAAGAGAGAATAGAAATATTTGTTTTTAAACATTGCGTGGGCTCAATAATAGGGAATGATATTTGTGGGTACACGAGTATTTCATTAAATTATAAATATTAATATAATATATCCACTAACATTCACACAGTGCCATCAAACCCTATATAAAGGGAGGAGCTTGTAGTTAGGGTACTAAATAAATGATACAACAAACTTATTTCGTTATCTTTGTTTTACACCCAGACCATTACAAACAGGCATGTTCATGCACACAAATGTTTGTATAGCCGACTCTTAACACTACATGGGTCGTCAAGATCTCGTTTAAAATTTTGAAAAATAATGATATTCTGTATATATAAAGGTATATACGCCATCCGTGCCTCAAAAACGAACCACCGAAGAGAGTACAGTTTGTACTCTTTTGTTTAGGTAAATGTGTTCGAAATTCGAAATATGTGTATGTGTGCTGTCTCTGCATTCGGAACACTTTTTTCGATTGTTTTATGAGCGTATCACGAATCCATACTTTTTTACATCATTGTTGAAAAAAGATATTATCTTTGAAACTCCACGCGTAAGTATAATCTTAGCTGATATTAGTAACAGAACAGCCTTGGGTGTTCGGAATTACCATTTTTGTTATTATCCGGGTCACCGGCCATGTTTCCAGTTAATCGAGTATGAAATGCGGTTAAAAAATAAAGGAGCACGGCAGATGTTCAAAATGGCGTCATTTTTTAATGTCATTTTATGGCGCGACGCGAAATACGTAGGCGGGGTGTTATGTTCAGAGTAATGGTTCTGTTTTGTGGGAATGGTTATATCACAAAGTTCTAGGTTCAAAACTTGGAAATATGTAATGAAACTAAACAACGTGGGTAGGAGGCTACCACCAGCTCTGAATCTTGAAAAAAGGGTAACCTACAGTGGAATTGTGAACTTGAAGAACATGACATACAGATTTTAAGTTTTTGTATCATCATCATCAGCTCATTATACGTCCCCACCGAGGAGCTCGAACCTACCCGTGTTAGTCCACGCGGGCCCAGTGCGGGTTGGATGACTTCACAAACAACCTTTGAATCTCTTCGCAAGCTTACACAGGTTTCCTCACGATGTTTTCCTTCACCGTGAGAGCGTCGGATAACGTACACATATTTTCTTTCGTACCGACGCTTTTACCTTGGTCGTTGGTGGTGTGTGGACATTATTAGCACACAAATAATAACAATTCTTGATTTGACAGATAAATGACCGTACATGTCAAAATGACGGGTGAAGGTCTTTTAAATAAATCACAAAGGCACTATATAAATGTACGAACCCGAAACCCTTGGTACAACAGCCATCATCTCAACCATTACACCAAATGGCACCAAAAATTATAGCTCTCAATTGCTATTAGCAGTACACACATACATTTCTGAAATATACCAAGACATCAATATGCGAGTGCCGCGTAACACAAACCTGGAACCGCTCCAAGAGGTGGAGAATTCCAAATTGGGTTCCAAAATATATCGGCTTAAGCTGCTGTGATGTATCTGTTATGGTTGTCGGTTAATTACATTGACCTTACAAGGTAGACCTTACTGAGTCTAGTTACACCACAGTGCCATTTTTTATGAATTTTATCAGTCTTCAAAGTTGGGGGCAATCCATTTTTAAAGTACATTAATTGTCAAACAAAATTAAACCAAAGATAACGCATACAATTATTAACCTTTGCTATGAAACTGTTTAATAAAACAATAGAGCTCGTCTCAATGGTGTGACGTCGCCTTCCTACCGGAAGGACGTGTGATCAAATCCCGACACGTCCAAGTGTTTTCAAATTTTCGAAAATATATGTACGTTATGCGACGCTCTTACGGTGAAGGAAAACATCGTGAGGAAACCTTCATGCACGCCTGGGAAGAAATTCAAAGGTTGTGCGTGAAGTCATCCAATCCGCACTGGGCCCGCGTGGACGACTAAGGCCTAATCCCGTGTAGGGTACACGGGTAGGCTCGTGCCCCTCGGTGGGGACATTTAATGAGCTGATGATGATGAAACGCAACAATGTAATTGTTGTACAAAATTCATTAACTATGCATACTAACTGCTGAGGCGTGACGTCATAATTAAGTAGCCATTTGTATGAAGCGTTTTTTGGGAAAGTCCATTAATGTGTTTATAGCATTGGAAGATCTCTGTGAGTTTTTTTTACGGGGTAATTTTCACCAATGTTTCTACCACTAAGCGATACATCGATATAATAGCAGAAAAAAAATGTCATCCCTATGCAATCTATTTATTCTTAAATAAATAGAGGTTGCGTTTATGTTATCCGAGATTTCTATATCGGATAACATAAACGCAACCTCTGTCCATTCCCAAGCAATAGACAACATTCTCCCACACACAGCATACATCATGTTAACTGCTAAACTTGGCAAGTCACCACCTGTTCCGAATTAAGCACAACTTGGGATCTTAACTTAAGTCGATATATTACAAGTAAGGTTAGCAATCACAATTCTGGACCTTTCGGAAAAATCGTTTCTACTCTTCAGTATTATTTGACGACCCATTTGGCGTAACGCTTGACATGCCCGGGATCGAACCCGGAACTCTTGGTGTAAGAGCCGACGTCTCAACCATTACACCAAATTGGTCATCATACCATAATAAATATTCAAATTTAAAAAATAAACATAAGACAATTAAAAAAGTAAAT
Source organism: Leucinodes orbonalis (assembly GCA_019425675.1). NCBI lineage: Eukaryota > Metazoa > Arthropoda > Insecta > Lepidoptera > Crambidae > Leucinodes > Leucinodes orbonalis. The sequence goes on along the minus strand of PQWD01007870.1, from coordinate 30,421 downwards.
CAAAAAAGTGCCTTCAGTTAAATATCGCAAACTAAAGCAAAGATAACAACTGTATCAAGCCAAAGAGCCATTACGTCACTGTGGCACAATTTAACAATCGTTTTTGCCGACGGTACCGCACACCGGTGACAGCTGATTTATACCGAGCGCCGGCTTCCGCCAAAACTACTCTCATTATTTACGGGCACTTTTTATGCGGACCGTACCCGATGATTAGTGTGAGTGACTACATTTTAACCTTGACATCGTGAAATTTTGATGAATTTGAGCGTCGGTGGGCCAATGGTGTGGACTGTTGCCTTCCTATGGGGAGGGTGCAGGTTCAAATCCCGCCACGTACCAATGTGTTATCGAATTTATATGTACGTTATCCGACGCTCTTACGGTGAACGAAAACATCGTGAGGAAACCTGCGCACGCCTGCGAAGAGATTCAAAGGTTGTAAATGAAGTCGTCCAATCCGCACTGGGCCTGCGTGGACGACTGAGGCCTAATCACCCTATACGGGTAGGCTCGTGTCCCTCGGTGTGAACGTTGTAAGAAGCCTGAAAGTAGCACCAGTGACTGAAAAGTTGAGAGGAAATCGGTTAGCTTGGTATGGACATGTCATGAGGAGGGATGAATGGCACGTAACAAAGCGAGTGTTGAATCTGAATGTGAATGGATGCGTTAACAGAGGAAGGCCAAAGAAAAGATGGATGGATTGCGTAAAGATGGATATGAGTGGGAAGGGGGTCCGCGTGGATGACACAGCTGATAGAGATGAATGGAAGAAAAAGACTGGGCCGACCCCAAGTAATGGGATAAGGGCAGGAGAATGATGAACTAGGTCATAAATAGTATAACTGCGGGACTCGAGGACATAGAGTTCAAATTTCGAGGGGAAAACCACATACTGAAAGTCACTTTATTTCCGATTTTTCCCAGAAATATGATTCCATGCTTCGTTTGACACATTAAGCCGTCGGCCCCGGCTACAACCTTAGGATGGTAGTCGTTAACACACACCAGTGTTGCCGAACTATCAATAGTTGGGACTATCGATAGTTGACCTCGATAATCATCCATATTATAGATAGATAGATAAAACATTTATTTGTACACTGAAACACACATAAATTAATAAAAACACAAAAATTTCGTAATTCATTACAATAACATACAAAACACAATACGAAAAAAGGAAGAAAACAAAAAAAAACATAGAAAAAAACATGCAATACAATCAAATTTAACAACACCAATGCAAAATGAAACTAAAAAAAAAAATATAATAATAAAAAATATCCCAGAAGGCTGTGTGTGTGTGTGTGTCGCAGCAGTGCAAAAAGGCCATATCTCAGCAAAATGGTTTACTGAAAGCAAACCGCTGATTTTCAGTTACAGCCTCAGCCGTTGCGCGGGACGAGACTGCAGTGCTGTTTTATTAAAATGGACAAAGTCCACACGGGACTTATAGATAGGGCCAAAGATAGTACCTATCGATAGCTTAATTAAGAACAATAGTATTGAGACACTGCAATACTATCGATCGTGGCAATGTGTAATTTCAATGAGTAAGTTTGTTAGTTTTGTTCATGGCTTCTTAAATTTAATTCCTTCAATCAATTATGACAATTCGGGCTTCCCGAGAAATTATGCGAATGGGTCACTAGCTTCTTAGCTGACAGAAGCATAAAGGTCGTAGTTGACGGCGAATGCTCTGACCTCATGTCTGTTAATGCTGGTGTCCCGCAAGGCTGTGTGCTATCACCTACGCTGTTCCTCTTGCACATAAATGATATGCTACAAATCAGTGGCATTCATTGTTATGCGGATGACAGTACGGGTGATGCGTTATACACCGGCCGCGCTAACATTTCTCGGGAAAACGTCATTGAAAGCCGAAACAAACTTGTGTCTGAAATCGAAGTCGTTTGAGAAAGTATCAGACTGGGGTAAACTTAATTTGGTCCAATTTAACCCCAAAAAGACGCAAGTTTGCGCATTCACCGCAAAAAATTGCCTTTTGTCGCATCGCTCTGTTTCGAGAGCACTCCTTTAACTGCCGCAGCCAGTATCGAGATTCTTGGTGTCGACATATCGAGCGAAGTCCAGTTTCGTGGCCATCTAGAGGGTAAGGCTAAATTAGCCTCGAAGAAGCTTGGCGTGCTCAATAGATCGAGACGGTATTTCACACCGGCTCACCGCCTGCAACTTTATAAGGCGCAGGTTCGACCTCTAATGGAATACTGTTCTCATCTTTGGGCAGGGGTCCCCAGTACCAGCTTCTTCCTCTAGACCGCATTCAGCGAAGAGCGACTCGAGTTGTCGATTGCCGTGATGTTTCGGCTAGGCTTGACTCCTTGGCGCTGCGTAGAGATGTAGCTTCATTATGCATTCTCTATCGCATATACCATGGGAGTGCTCCGGGGAACTGTTCGGTCTGATCCCTGCCGCCTCTTTCCGCCATAGATCTACGCGGCAACTTCTACCACCCCCACCTTGACAGTTGGCAAAGCACTACAGTGCGTTTAACAGAAACTTTCTGCCCCGCACCACAAAATTGTGGAATGAGTTGCCGCATGCGGTGTTTCCGAACAGATTCGACCTGCAAACCTTCAAGAAAAGAGCGTACTCTTTCTTAAAAGGCCGGCAACGCATCTTGTAGTACCTTTGGTTTGCAAATGTCCATGGGCGGCAGTATTCACTTTCATCAGGTGATCTGTCTGCTCGTTTGCCCCCTATAATAAAAAAAAAAAAGCTTTAATCGTTCGTTCCATGGAGAGGCTAAAGTCTGACATTATACTGCCTAATAATAGCTTATGAAGATAATTTGTATGATACGTTTTAATTTTTTTCTTATTTTATTAATCTAGTTTGGTAAGTTTTATTTCGAGTGTTTTAGATTAGTTTGTATATATATATATATATATATATTATTTTTTTTGACAATCTTGTATTGTTGTGCATTCTTTTAGTTTTTTTTTTTAAATTTATATTATACTGTTGTTAGTTTTAGGCTTCCCACTAGGGCTTCACTGAAGAACAGCGTCCTGGTGTGCGTAGTGTACCAGGACAAATACTGAGTGTGTCCTATTTGGTACTTATTTTTGTTAATTTATATGTTTTTTTTATGTTATATGCATATGTGTGCCAAATAAATATTTCTTACTTTCTTTCTTTCTACTATTGATAAAAGGTTAACTATCGATAGTATTGGTTTATCGATAGTATTGCACTATCGATAGTATTGGTTTATCGATAGTATTGCACTATCGATAGTATTGCGCTATCGATAGTATTGCACTATCGATAGTATTGCTTTATCGGTAGTATTGGTTTATCGATAGGATTACTTTATCGATAGTACTGCACTATTGATAGTATTGCTTTATCGATAGTATTGCACTATCGACAGTATTGCACTATCGATAGTATTTCACTATCCATAGTATTGCACTATCGATAGTATTTGTTTATCGATAGTATTGCACTATCAATAGTCGACTATCGAAAGGCAATGCTGACCCACCAATCCGCGTTGGGCCTGGGCTGTATACATTTTTACAAAAATGGTTCGTCATACAAAGAAAAACCAAACTATCACAAAGTAAACAAAGATTATTGTATTGTGTTATCAAATATGTAAGTATTAAAACTTTGGAGCCCATTATTATTCCGTGATCGTGACAAGGGTGCGCCTGTCGAAACATCAGCGTGGCATCATCAAACGCTGAAGAAAGTTTGGCCATTTTTCAACATGTCAACTCTCATGTTGTTTATGTGTTTTGTTTGGTGTTTTGGGGCGAGGAAATTTGTGAAAACATAATATAATGGTGTAGCTGCAATTTATGGTAAACTAACTTTATGGTCTTGTGAGCCGAGCATATTATAAGTTAATAAATATCCACTGACATTCACACAGCGCCATCTAGCCCCAAGTTAAGCGTGAAGCCTGTATTATGGGTATTAAACAACGGATAAACATTTTGATATAGGAATATAAATACATACATATTATACATAGAAAATACCCTGACTATTACAAACAGACATGTGTTTGTACTGCCCGGGAATCAAACACGGAACCCTTAGTGTTGCAGCCGACGTCTCAACCGCAACACCAAATAGGTCGTCAAACAACTCTCGAACGTAACACGCGCGTAGACAATAGATTCATCTATTGTGTTTTGTGAGTTTACAGCCGTGCTATGTACGACCGCCTATGGTCCTAATTGACTATGGTGATGAGTATAAGTGGCTCATTGGTCAATCCCGCCACACACCAACGTTCTTTTTCAGAATTTTCGAAATTATATGGACGTTATCCGACGCGCTGACGGTGAAAGAAAACATCGTAAGGAAACCTGCGCACGAGATTCAAAAGGTTGTGCCGGTGATTCTGCACTGGGCCCACGTTATGTGTTAGGATCCTATATCCTCAAGCCTATGCGCTGTAGGACGGCCTGTGACTTGCATTGAACCGTTAAAGGCTGATGCTGTCCCACTCTGATACACTCTTAGGCTCGTTGCATTTTTTTTTGGACTGAGAGCCATCTGCGCTCGCTAATTGTCCAGAGCTGTGTAGGTGAAAAAAGGGCTGATGCTAAAAAAAAGCGCTGCGTTTATACAAAATTTTCGCTGAAACACTGACAACGTAATATGAATAAGAATCATTGAAAAGAACTTTTATCTAGAAAAATTTAATTGCTTTAGTAATAGTAAGAGTCAATATATAAACGAGTGCACAACTTGGCTCAACCACCACACACCAGCAGTCAAAGCCAGCCCCAGTT